>CAUYPK010040764.1:0-26926 GCA_963574355.1 Loris lydekkerianus | reverse complement strand
GTGCAGGGCTCTAGAACACCGTAAGGAGTAGGTGCAGGGCTCTAGAACACCATAGGTAGTGGGTACAGGGCTCTAGAACACCATAGGGAGTGTGTGCAGGGCTCTAGAACACCATAGGGAGTGGGTGCAGGGCTCTAGAACACCATAGGGAGGGGGTACAGGGTTCTAGAACACTGGAGGGAATGGGTGTAGGGCTCTGGAACACTGTAGGGAGTGGGTGTAGGGCTCTGGAACACTGTAGGGAGTGTGTGCAGGGCTCTAGAACACCATAGGGAGTGGGTACAGGGCTCTAGAACACCATAGGGAGTGGGTGCAGGGCTCTGGAACACCATAGGGAGTGTGTGCAGGGCTCTAGAACACCATAGGGAGTGGGTGCAGGGCTCTAGAACACTGTAGGGAGTGGGTACAGGGCTCTAGAACTCTGTAAGGAGTGGGTACAGGGCTCTAGAACACCATAGGGAATGGGTACAGGGCTCTGGAACACCGTAGGGAATGGGTACAGGGATCTAGAACACCATAGGGAGTGGGTACAGGGCTCTAGAACACCCTAGGGAGTGGTTTCAGGGCTCTAGAACACCTTAGGGAGTGGGTGCAGGGCTTTAGAACTCTGTAAGGAGTGGGTAGAAGGCTCTAGAACACTGTAGGGCGTGGGTGCAGGGTTCTAGAACTCTGTAAGGAGTGGGTACAGGGCTCTAGAACACCGTAGGGAGTGGGTACAGGGCTCTAGAAGTCTGCAGGGAGTGGGTACAGGGCTTGCAAGGAGCTGCCATGTTCTTGGGAGAATCAAGTGAGAAAGTACATAGGAAAATGTTTTGCAAACTCCACAAATGTCAGCATATAGTTTACTAATTTAAAGGTCTGATGAGCTATGCTTATTATTATTTTTTTTAATGTTTATTTTTACCCCTATAGGTAGGTCTTGGAGAACCACTTCAGGAATTTATTTTGCCTGGAGTGACACGGAGAGACTTGCATTTTAGAATGGCCACCTGAAACTGTCCGGAGGGCAGCCTAGAGGGCTGACCTGAGGCTGGAGGCAGGTAGAGGGTTGTCACAAGTATGTGGGTGAGAGATGGTCAGGACTATACTGGGGCAGAGGCCTTGAAGATAGAGAGTAAGAGTTGAAGGGATAGTTAGGGGATGGACTTGGCGTTATCTCATGACATTTTGGTTGTGAGCAGAGAGGAAGTAAGAGATGTTTCCACGATAATTGATCATTTTATTTCAAGGACTGCTAGGAGGATTCTGATGCCACGTGAAAAGAGAAAAACCCAGCACTGCTAACACATGAACCTTGGACCCTGATTGGTATTTGTGCACATGCATGGAATGGAAGTGAGAGGATGGGAGTCCTCTTGGCCAGTCCCTACTAGGGCAACACAGGCTCCTGGAAGTGGAGGAAGAGCAGGGTCTGTGAGAGAGGCTGGGCCTTCTCATTTTCATGTCCTGTCCTGGTTTGTTGGCTGATCAGAAAAGAGCCCTTCACGCTGGCCAGTCAGGAGCCCTCATGCTATACAAGTCAGCATTTCTGCCTCCACAACTGGGTAGGGGCCTCGTTATTTTCCAAGAATACCCTAAGAAAGGTCTTTGTCTTGGACAATGAAAGACATTAGAAATACATATTTCTACTATCTACCGTTTCACTTCATGGTGTGGTTGCAATGCCATTAGATCCAGATGGAGATTACTGACCAGCTTTCTCCCCTCCAGGCCTCATGGATTTATTTTACCTACTAACAGGGCAGTGGTCGGCCAGCACATCTGCCATGCACCTCTGGTAAGTGGCTTCAATTTTCTGTGCCCCAGTTCTCTCAAATGGAATGCCACCTTTCTCCTAGACTTAGTCTGAGGTCTGGATGAGTTAAAATATGTGAAACACTTGAACAAAGCCTGGAACATAGCAAGCTCTGTATAAATATTATGGCAGGGTACTGAATGCACCAGGAGAGATGAGTTCCAACTTGTGGGGCTTCAGACTGCCCATGCTGTGCTTTCTCGTTTCCCTTTTGTATCCTTAGTTGGGTAGTCATTGGTGGACCCAACCCTTGATCCTTGAAGTGCATCCAAGAAAAGGGATTTCAGAGGCCTAAGGTTCTGATGGCAGGTGACATCTGGATCTCTTATTCCCGCTCTTTGTTTGGGTCAGATTTATTATTTCTCAGAAGCAGAACACTGTCATTTAGATGACTCGTGGCCCTCTCTGTTGGTTATTTCAAGCAAGTGATAAATTTCTCTTCCATTACTAAGAAACAGAAAGGGTATGGTGAGTCAGCTCCTGGCTGGAATGGAGCCCACAAGTGAAGCGTGGGCTGCCCTCGCAGTTGGTGGGTATCACAAGCATGAATGAGGAGTTGCGAGCTAAGATTTCCAAATACTACATGCTATACAGGGGGAAAAACACAATCCTGGTTAGTATCTCTCTAAGATGTTCTTCTTCAAAATGAAAACCAGGACCTGGTTACCAAGGCAGAGTGGACATGCTCTCTAGACATTAGGAATAGAAGATGCTAAAAATTATGTGAGTGTGTGTGTTTGTGTGTACACAGACACCTGTGCATACACTAAAATCATGTGAAACACACCCCATGACCTATGCGACAAATAAAACTGACATGTCACAGATGACTCCAAACTCTGACTTTGGTCCTATACAAAACAATGAAGGGAACACACCTTCTTCTAGAGGTTAGAGTGCCTCTGTTTATGTACGTGTGGGGGGGAATTGCAGACGTGGGAGGACACCCTCTGTGACAGGGAACTGCAGGTAGAAATCAAGCCCAAAGCAGCCATCAGGGACTCCTGTGTACCCAGGACTGCTGGGTGGCAGAGGACTCAGTTTGAGGAGACAAAGATGGGGCTTTGAACGTCTGGTGAAACCTGGAGGGCACAAGAAATACCCATGAAATATTTCGAGAATAAATCAATAGTGAGTCTTGTGAAAAAAGACACCTATGAATTTTAGAAAAGGGACAAAGATTTCAAGAAGGAAGAGGAAGCTTCTTGAAGAAGAGTAAAGTTGAAGATGAGCCTTGGAGCATGCTTTTTTGCAATAACTTGAGCATTTCCTAATCCCCTAAATAAACAGAGCAGGAGAAAAAGTGCTTGCATTTTCCTGGCTGACTTTTCCTCTGCACATAATGCCACCCATTGGTTGAAGCTGGGACTGTAGATATCTCCAAGTGAAGCTGAGTGTGGAAGGGATTTGGACAGTAATGGAGCCCCAAAAGTGTATAATGCCCCTAGCTCAAGTTTACAACAAGTTTATGTTAATGCTTACATTTGGAGTAAAGGAAAAAACAATGTCCTTTCGCCAAGATCACATGAGCAGATTTCAAGGGCCTAACGTATTTCACTGAGTGCAGACACAGGTGTCTCGAAAGCAGCAGCAATGCATTTTTTCTTCCCTGGATCAAGGCTAGAATGTTAATTGTCAGTAAAGTTTCTAGAGAGTATGGTAATTTGTTATCTTAGCAAATTTTCATGCTAAATTTATTTTTAAAAATCTCCCCTGCCTTTCAACAATAACCTGTCCTGGTTATGCAAAAGGATTGAGCTGAAAGCTATTTATTGTAGATTGATTCGGTTTAGAATTTTTCTTTTTTAGAAGAGTTTAGTGTTGGTTTTGTTTTTAGGTATCAATATTTAGGCTACTTGGAAAACTATAAAAGTATTCTTGGCTATGGTAGAAAACTTAACATGTGACATCTTTAAGAGGATTTTATGTGCCTGCCTGTGTGTGTTAAACATTGAACCAGAAATTGTGGCCTCATTATATTATTATTATTATTTGTTAGAAGTTTATACATTCCTAGGCTAGCTCTTAAATAATCCTTCTGTAGTAGCTCTAAACATATTAGAAATTTAGTTTTGAGTGGACATTTGTGGTTCTCATTCAGCAAAGACTTGTGAAATACCATGTATCTCTCCATGCCTCAAACCCACATTCTTTCTCCCTTTTCCCACGCTGAACCTAATCAACCAAAGCAGGGTCTGGAAGCTTCCTAGAAAGTGAAGCATAGATGTTACGTGGTTTAGGGACATTAACATTTAGATTTACAATCTCCTGATGAACAAAGTTATTGAAATTCTGACCTAATAGAGTCTACCAGGCATAATGGACGCTTGAAATCTATATGTGAGGTTGTCTCATGAATTATTCTACTTGAGACTAAGCTGAAAAAAATAGATGTATTTCAAACTCAAATATTCATGCTGGTATTCCAAAATAGCAAATACACTTAGAAGTAAAAAATGCTAGAAGAAATTGATCAAGATTTGGAAAGGTGATTGGACATAGATCTAGGTTCTCATTGATATCTGCATTTTACTCCTCTCCTTCTGCTATAAGCTGATTATGTCTGTCTCAGTATTACGAACTTCATTTTTTCCTAGTCTTGGTATTTTCTTGAAAAACAGACCTTAAAGATTTCTTTTGCTATTATGTTATAGTTAAATATTAAACTTAGTGCAAAGGACCTTTATCATGGTCATGTCTGAATGGTTCAGTATTATTGCTCAGTATTTTCCTCCTTTCCTATTGCTCAAACATTCTTCAATTATGCAAGAGTCATTTAGAGGAAACACACTAGATTTTTGAAAGGTAGGAGTGGATAGAGCTTCAGCTCCGGAGTCAGGCAGACCTAGTACCAAATACCAGGTGTTGCACAGAGGAGATGGCTAAGACTAGTCAGCACACCTTCATTCTCTAGACAGCAGTTTCAGAAAAAGTAAAGAAAATAGCTTCTTCTTTGTAAGCTTTTTCAAGGTTAATATTTGTAAAATGCTTGGTGGAGAGTCAGTGGTAGTTTAATAAAGACATATGTAATCCATACTTAAGATCATATCAACTGAGTTCATTAAAATTTATGTTTAATAAATGTTGCTGAGAGTTGGACTCAGAACTTTGTCTTTATCTTAGAATGTTTGTACCTTGTCCGCCTTACTGGAGTTACTTGGTTCTTTGTCTCATCATCTAGTGTGACCGTGTGGCTCCTCTGGGTGAAGACGGTGACTTCACCAGCATGCTAAACTGTACAGCGTGGTTTCCAACTGTGTTGTCTGCCAGACCCTGGTCCTAAAGTACACTCATCCAGGAAAAATGTTCCCTGGTCTCCTAAGATTGAGAAATGCCGCACACATACTACATTCTCCTTTCTGCTTTTCAACTTGTATTAATTCACCAAATGTGCCAAAAAGCCCTAATTCTGCTTAATGTCCTGTTTCTCCAACTGATTTGACCATGGAGATCTGCCTCCATTAGTACTTGGTGTAACATTTCTCATAAAGTGGCTGGTGTAGTCAGACTAGGTGGACAGCAAAGATGAATATCATTATGTTTTATATTTTATATTACATTTCATAGGTTGTGTTTCATATCAATTTTAATGTTCTCAACTCTTTTTAGAGATACCTTTTGCTATTATTTACTCAACATATATTTATGAAATGAACAAACATTTCCTATATATGCATTCAATATATATGAGAAAGAAAACCCAAATTATTTTACATTTGCCAAAATCCCCTTAGAAAATCTTACTCCTAACAAGTTTTTAATTCTGTCCACATTAAATACATTTAATTTTTCTTATTAGTTCAAGAACCCCTAGGCTGCAGGAAATAGAATTGAATTCCATGTGCCAAATGTGCCAAATTAAAATGTTAATTAAAACAATAGTGACATTGTAAAGACAACCACAACTTCTTTTCTTTTAAAATGAATTCTGTTGGATAGAGTTCACTCTGATGAGTGCGATTCCATTTGGTGATACATGAAACTATTAAATTTAAACAAAATATCCAACTCGGCTCATAAATGTTAGCGTAACATCTGTGGCTTCTTTTATGGGAACAATAACAGATAAAAGTATTCTGTTAACAGATAAAAATATTCCGGAAAGCAAAAATTTAACATGCTAAGCACTAGTTTTTAAAAAATAATCTCAACTGCGACAAAAATCTTTTCTAAGAGTATCTCACAATTTTCATCCTCATTATTAGCTCATAGAAAATATAATCTGAGCCATTCTTGATAACTGAGAACAGCTTCTACACGGCGGCTCTCCCCTGGCTTGTTATCAGCATCTCTCTCCGCTGCCCATGGGCAGTGGGAATGTCTCAGAAACTTTCCTCTTTTTGCCATCTTTACCCTACTAACCGGACCCACCCGAAACGGAAGACAACAGAGACGCATGACGAACAATTTGTTAAATCAGGAGCAGTTTTTGGTAAGCATTTGAAACTCAATAAGGTTATTTAAGAATTTGAAAAATCACTTCAATTACTGTCAGTTGTCATTAACACGTGAAGTTAATGTAGTACATAAATATTACTTCTTGATAAGTTTGGGGTTCTATAAAAGCTTTGCAACAGCTATTTCCCTACCTCTAATTAACACATGAGTGGGTTTTTCCAGTCTATACACAATTAGTATTAACTTCTGTCAGACTCTGGGACGAATGCTGGGCAATGGTGATTCTCTGAGAAGAATTAATCTATAGCACTTGTCTCTTCCTCATCAAACTCTTCCGTAACTAAAATTACCAAGGAGAGCTCAAAATACAGCTTTGTTGTGGGTAACCCCAGATTGGAGACCAGAGGTTAGGTATGTGGTCTTAAACGGCTTCTGTCTCAGCCTCTCCCTGGCTGAACCTGCCCTCTCACCGTAGTCAGAACGTCTAGGACTGCAGCTTCGCTCCCAGCAGACATGGCTGCTCCTCAATTTAGATGATTATGGGTTAAAGCAATCATAGTTGCCCCTAGGCCCTGTATACACCTTTTCTAATTCTTAGACCCTGGGAAATATTTTTATAGAGGAGGAAAAAAGAAAAAAGGCTACAAGAGAGGTAAAATAATTTGCACATGCTCTGACAGTTAAAGGTAGCATTGATATTTAAATGCAATTTTTATGTGGCTCCCTAATACTTAAGGCTGTTTTTAGCTATCAGAGAATGATGTAAGTTCCCAACTCTTAAGTTTTTCCCTCGCAGTCCCCTGTGGACTATATCCAACTCTACATGCCATTATTTTCCCCTTTCAGCCGTGGTCCTATGCACACATAATTTTTTTGGTGGACTCAATGCAGCTACAAGATTCTAACTTGCTATTTTTAGAAAAACATGCTTAGCTTAGCAGAGTCCTTCTCAGTACACACTTAATTATCCAGGAATTCCCCTGTTCTTCATTGCGTGATGGCCATGTATGGGAAAGAAAATTAGTTGGTTGAGGAAAAATCACAGACAGAACAATTGTTCTAAGTAAGTAGAACAGGTCACAGATGGCACATGAGGGCCCAATCACAAGAATCATCTTCACCAAGGGCTTGAAGAAGCTGGTTGAGGAGGATGGCAAGAAGCTTGTCTCTTCAGAGGGAGAGATGCCTTTGATAATTCCTTGTGGAACTGCCTTTCTCATTTCCGTACTGCCCGCTGCTATCTCTTTATTTTCTCTTTTTGCTGTTTTTGGGCCCTTGAGACCCCCAGCACGCTCCAGATGCCGCTGTGTTGATGCCCAACCCATGGTTAGCACTCCCTCTAGTGGCAGCTCCGTGAATTCCCCCAATTACCCTCCTGTGCTGTATATTTATGTGGGCAAAATCATAGGATTTTCATTTACTCGATTTTAATATAGCCTCTTCCCGTCATTTTAATGACTAGAAAAATAGCTCTAAAATTTATCTAATATGATTTATTTACCCGTTATTTCAATTTTTATTATCCTATTAGAGATATTAGTGTATATGTCTATGAATATGTACCCAACCCCCACCCCTTCTTTCTTTCCCTCTCCTCTCAACTTGAATTAAAATAAGGTTTTCTCCTACACAGGGTGTGAATTAGATCATCTACTGGATTCATATTGGTATTGAATACTTTGGATATTTGCTTTTCCATTCTTGTGATTCTTTATTAAGAAGAATGTGTTTCAGCTCCATCCAGGTTAATACAAAAGATGTAAAGTCTCCATCTTTTTATGGCTGAATAGTATTCCAGGGTATGCATATATTACAGTTTGTTAATCCCTTCCTGAGGATTGGGGATTTAGGTTGTTTCCACATCTTGGTGATTGTAAATTGAGCTGTGGTAAACAATCTAGTGCAAATGTCTTCATGATAAAATGATTTCTTTTTTCCTACTGGGTAGATGAATAGTAGTGGGATTGTGATGTTAAATGCCAGGTAAAATTTGAGTTCTTTGATGCTTCTCCTTACTTCTTTCCAAAGAGGCCATATTAGTTGGCAGTCCCACCAACAAAGTAGAAGTCTTCCTCTCTCTCCACATCTATGTCAGCATCTGCAAATTTGGGACTTTGTGATGTGAGCTAATCTTACTGGGGTTAGGTGATATCTCAGGGTGGTTTTTGTTTGCATTTCTCTGATGCTTAGGGTCAATGAGCATTTTATCATATGTTTGTTAGCCATTTATTTGTCTTCTTCAGAGAAGATTCTCCTCATATCTCTTCTTCAGTGAGACATAGGATTCTTTGCTCTTTTTTGTTGATTAATTTGAGTTCTCTATAGATCTAAGTTATCAAACCTTTGTCAGATTTGTAACATACAAATATAATTTCCCATTCTGAAGGCTGTCTATTTGCTTTGATTGTTGTTCAGAAGCTTTTCAGTTTAATTACGTCTAATTTGTTTATTTTTGTTGTTGCAATTGTCATCGAAGTCTTCTTCATAAAATCTTTCCCCAGGCTGATATCTTCAAGTGTTTTCCCCACACATTCTTCTAGGATTTTTATCATTTCATGCATTAGATTTAATTTTTTTTATCCATGTTGAATCAATTTTTGTAAGTGGTGAAAGGTGTGGGTCAAGTTTCAGTCTTTTACATGTGGTGATCCAGTTCTCTCAGCACCATTTATTGAGTAGGAATTCTTTTCCCCACTGTATGCTTTTTTTTTTTTTTGGTTTATCAAAGATCACATGGCTGTAAGATACTTCATCTCTTAATGAAACAAGGTTTCATCTCTTGGTTTTCTTTTCAGTTCCAAATGTCTATGTCAGTATTTTTGTGCATGCTGTTTTGATCACTGTGGACTTGTAATATAGTTTAAAGTCTGGTAGGGTGATGCATCTGGTTTTGGCTTTTTACTAAAAATTGCCTTGGCAATATAGAGTTTCTTTCTGGTTTCATATGAAATACAGAACTATTTTTTTCCAATTCTTCAAAGTATGTTAGTGGGGATTGCATTGAATCTGTAGATTGCTTTGGGGAGTATAGACATTTTAACAATGTTGATTCTTCCCAGCCAGGAGTAAGCTGTGGTCTTCCATTTGTTAATGTCTTCTGCTAGTTTTTTTCCTTAGGGTGTCAAATATATATTATATATATATATATATATATATATATATATATATATATATATATATATAATAGAGATTCTTCACCTCTTTAGTTAGGTTTATTCCTAGGTATTTATTTCATTTTAGTTGAAGATACTGTGAAGGGAATTGGTGGGTTTTTTTTTTTTGTTTGTTTGTTTTTTTTGCAGTTTTTTGCTGGGGCTGGCTTTGAACCTGCCACCTCCAGCATATGGGGCCAGTGCCTTACTCCTTTGAGCCACAGGCACTGCCCAGGAATTGTGTTTTTGATTAACTTCTCAACTTGGCTGTTATTGGTGTATACAAAGGCTACTGATTTGTGGACATTGATTTTGTACCCTGAGACTTTATTTCTTGATCACTTCCAGGAGTCATGTGGTTGAATCTCTGGGGTTTTCTAAATAGAAAATCATATCATTGGCAAAGAGTGAGAGTTTGACCTCTTCTGCCCTCATTTGGATGCCCTTTATATCCTTCTCTTGCCTGATTTCATTGGCTAGAACTTCCAGCACAATGTTGAATAGTAGTAGTGATAGAGGACATCCTCATCTGGTTCCATTTCTAAGTGAAAAGCTTTCAGTTTTACTCCATTTAGAGTGATATTAGCTGTGGGTTTGTCCTAGATGGCTTCAATTAGTTTAAGAAATGTGCCACCTATGCCTATATTAAGTGTTCGTGTTAGAAAAGGATGCTGAATTTTATCAAATGCTTTTTCTGTGTCTATTGAGAGAATCATCTGGTCTTTTATTTTTTGCTTCCATTGATATGGTGAAATACATTTATGCATTCGCATATGTTAAAGTAGCCTTGCATCCCTGGGATGAAGCCTACTTGATTGTGATGTATACTTTTTTAATGTGTAACTGTAACCTGTTGGCTAAGATTTTATTGAGTATTTTTGCATTGGTATTCATTAGTGAAATTGGTCTATAGTTCTCCTTTTTAGTTGGGTCCCCTCCTGATTTTGGTTTCATGGTGATGTTTGCTTCAAAGAACATGTTTGGGAAGATTCCTTCCTCCTTAATGCTTTGGAATAGTTTCTGCAGTATAGGTACAAGCTCTTCTTTGAATGTTTGATAGAATTCTGGTGTGAAGCCATCTCTTCCAGAGCTTTTATTTGTTGAAAGATTTTTTATTGTTTCTTCAATCTCAGTGCTTGATATTACCCTGTTCAAGAGATCTATTTCTGCCTGGTTAAGTTTAGGAAGATGGAATGATTCCAGATATTGGTCCATTTCCTTCACACTGATCCATAAGCCTGATATATTTTTTTCTTCTGTTTACATTCTCTGTAGTTTCATTCCTCAGTGTTTTGTGGTTTTCTCTGTAGAGGTGTTTCACCTCCTTAGTTAAATATATTCCTAAGTATTTTATTTTCTTTGTTGGTATTGTGAAAGTATTGAGTCTTTTATTTGGTTCTCAGCTTGACTGTTGGTGTAGAGCAGTGTTTTTCTAGCTTTTTATACTCCTGGCACACTTGAGCTTACAATTAAACTTCTAGGGCACACTTAAATTATGTTGATTAAAAAAAAAGATATACTTACTGTGCTTTGAACTTTTTTTGAAAATAATTTAACTAGTAATCTTTAACAATTTTCACAAAACACCTAAGATCCTTTCATAGCACACCAGTGTGCCATAGCAGCCTGGTTGAAAATCATACATTGCATTTATAATCTGGGAATTTGCTGAATTTATTTACCAATTCCAAAAATCTCTTGGTAGAATCTTTGGGGTTTTCTAGATATAAGATCATATCATTATTAAGGAGTGATAGTTTGACCTTTCCCGCCCCCTTTAGATACCCTTGATTTCCTTCTTTTGTCTGATTACTTAAGTTCTATCCTCAGTATTAAATTTTGAAGACAGAGGTGATGCCTATTTACATTTAGGTCAGATTCTCCTAAAGGGGCTTTTAAAGTGTTATAACACAATGTCACTAGGATTGAATCTCATATTTACTTTTTTTTTTCTTCACTATGTTGTCTATGTAGGTCTCAATCTCCTGGGATCAAATGATCCTCCTTCCGCAGTCTCCTGAGTATCTGGGACTACAGACACATGCGTGACACTGGACC
Source organism: Loris lydekkerianus (assembly GCA_963574355.1). NCBI lineage: Eukaryota > Metazoa > Chordata > Mammalia > Primates > Lorisidae > Loris > Loris lydekkerianus. The sequence continues at coordinate 15,523 of CAUYPK010040764.1, read as the reverse complement.
CAACTCATACTTACATTTTTAACTATCAGGTAATAACTCTCTTTAAAATTGTGTATCTCTGGACACTTTCTGTGTTTTCTATCATTTGTATTTCCTCAGGTATGTATTACCTATTCATATATTTTTTACAGTTAGTCTAACAGGATTGAGATATTTTGGTGTGAACTGGGAGAAACAGCTGAGGCAGTGTTGCTGATCTCTCTTTATAGAATCACTTACCATCTGACGTTTGTTTTATGGGTCACATTCACCTGCTCTCTATCTAGCATGACCTTGCCTGTCATTAATACATATTCCACATTATATTTTACATATGCTAATGTCTATCACCTATACAAGATTACCACTTTCTTGAGAAAGATGTGAAGTGACACACAGTAGACCCTCAAAAATGTTTGGGAAGAGGAAATCTGGGTATATGCCTAGTAGAGGAATTATAGGATTGAATGGAAGATCTATTTTTTTTTTTTTTTTTTTTTGCTATTTGAATACACATTTTTTTTATTTTTTTTAACTTTATTTATTTATTTATTTATTTTTTTTTTTTTTATTATAGATAAAAATATGCACCATAGATGTGGAAGATCTATTTTAAGATCTCTAAGTGTTCTCCATACATCTTTCCAAAAGGAAGTATCCCAAGAATGGAAGAAAAAGTATCCAATGTATTCAGCCCTACTATGAAACTAATTTATGGCTTTCACATGAAAGCTGTAACCCAGTTACAACCTAAGAATAGGGGAAAGGAGGAAAGGGAGGGGAGGGAGGGAAGTGGGCAGAGGGAGGGGGGGTTGGTGGGATTACACCTGCGGTGCATCTTACAAGGGTATATGTGAAACTTAGTAAATGTGGAATGTAAATGTCCTAGCACAATAACTAAGAAAATGCCAGGAAGGCTATGTTAACCAGTGTGATGAAAATGTGTCAAAGGGTCTATGAAACTAGTGTATGGTGCCCCATGATCACATTAGTGTACACAGCTATGATTTAATAAAAAAAAAAAAAAAAAAAGAAGAAGAAGGTGACCTAATTTTCACCACAGGGTGTAGATGAAGGCCAGGAGCAATCCTTTTGTCACCTGACTACCTGACACCATTTCCAGGTGAATTGTTCTAAATATCAGCTCTGGAACCCCTCAGACTATGTTGATGGATAAAGACAGTAACCCTTGGGCAGGAGGGTTAAAGCATTATGATTGTTACTTAGACTCTGAAATTAATAGGAAACAAAGAATGATTCAAATCCTTACTTTAGGCCATCTCACTGCCTGGGTGTTTTAGGATTAGGTTTTTATGGAGATCAAAATAAAGTGTGGTCTTATACAGAGGGAGGAAGCAGCCCAATGTATTTTGGCACCTTGGGCTAGCACACAGTGCCTGGACTTGGGAGGCAATTAGCAAAGTTTAGGTAAATGAGAAGATGCAGGAAAGAATTCTCCCTGCAGATATGTTCCCAGCCAACTGTCTGAACATTTGTTTGACTGTGCAAAAGTTATAAATTATATTGTTGTTGTTTCTCAAAATTTTTCATGCTATGAGTCACCAAAAATCTTATGAAAATGAAGATTCTGGTTCAGTAGCTCTTGAGTCATAAGTTCTTAAAACTAAGGTTTTCTGTTTTCTTTTCATGCTTTCCAATTTGGAAAGGTGCCCATTTAAAGACCTGACATATCTTTGTCTGGCATTTTTTCTGTCTCAGTGTCTTATGTGATTATTTACTTCAGCTGGAGTTGATTTTAGCGTGTGGTGACACCAATCACTTTTCTTGAGCAAGAAAACTAAATATTTCCTCTTGATAACAGTCACGTATGTTGTGAGACAGATCACAAGTTTTATGAAGCGTTAGAAAATTTCCATGGAACAATATGTTTTCTTTTTGTTGTTGTTAAACCTTCAGGTTTATGAGCTTTTTTATTGGTTCTCTGTTATTTTTCCCAGTTCAATAATAGTGTCTCCTTTCTCTGATCAAACCTGGGAACTCTCCCCTCAGTTCTTATGGTTTATGAGGAGCTGACTTCCTCTTTGCTGAGGGGGTTGGTCAGGAGCTCAGGGTCAGCATATGATGCCCTTTCCCCTCTGGAGCTGCTAAAATTATAGGAAGCAAGATTATGACAGACCCCCGGTAATCTTTTGTCATCGGTTGGGGGATGACATATTGAAAGCTTAACTGAGGGGTAGTTTTCTGAGTTATCTTTTAAGCACTTGGTTCCAGCAATGTATGTGAATCTTTTTTTTTTTTTTCCATTTTAAGAACCAGTTTTACTATTTAATAACATAAGTTGCCTTTGGGTTTCTGACATCAAAATGAAAAAGTCCTGGATAACGAAGTTGTGACAGATTTTGTAAACTCTAATTCATTCCAGCTAACTTGACTTTTTTTAGTTGATGCCAGTTCATCACAGAGGTAAAGAATGATTATTTTGCAGTTATTCTCGGTGATCATTGGTGTGATGCTGCTGTGGAGTGTGGGGCAGTTGGGTATCTTCCAGGCACAGCACAATAAACATAGCTAACATGGGCTTCTGATCCCTTCTTCCAGCATCTCCCATCTCAATGAATGAAATTTGCACTCACCCAGCTGCTACAGGACCACCTGAGAATCATGATGAATTTTCCTTTTCTCTCCTGCCTGACATTGAACCTACCAGCAAATCTTTATCAACACACCTCCAAAGCATCTCACAAATTCATCTTCCCTTGAAGCCATCCTCGTCACTTGCTTCCAAGTAGTCTTCCTACAGCCACAGTGTGTCCTATGCAGAGTCATCCATATGTAAGCAGAGGTCCTTCCCTGCCCAGAACCTTCCCATGGCTTTCCCTGTTCTCATCATAAGATCCAAATTCTTTGCCACACCCGTATTATCTCACATGATGTGACGCTGGTTATATCTTCATATCAACCTCACACACCTCTTCCTCCCTGCCCGGTCCACTCCTCATTGTGATACCTGATTCTTGCCCAGCTGTTGAAGGGAGGTTAGGACACATTAAAATAAAATATTTGCAGGAATGCATAACAGCAGGACATAACCTGTTTTCCACTTGGGGTCAACTTCTCCAGAGATTTCCAGAGAGCAAAATTGATGATATCTATAGTCTTCCCTGGATCCTTAAGCTCCTCTGTTTACTTTATCTCAAGGCACACTCAACCAATATAGTGAGGCATGGGCACGCTGTTCCTGTCACTGTTCAGAGAAACACAGTGAAACTCATGCAGGTTTTAACTTACCCACAATGACAATGATTAGTAAACTACAAGTGCCAAGACTGGAACTGGTGTCTCTTGTGTTCTGGATAATTGATTTTCCTTCTATTATTTTTCTGGCAATAATTAAGACTGAGGCCAGAATGACTCTGTCCATATAAATTTTTATCAGAATAGAAAATATGCAAACATTAAGTAAGAAGTTTCTTTCAAGACCTGCAGGAACCAAGTCTATGATAATGGTGATCTTCAATGCACAGACATTTCCTTGTTTGTGTAGACAGAAGGTGGCCTGCTTTCCGAACTTGGGGACAAATTTGTGGAGAATTCTGTGCCAATGAGGATTCTCTAAAAGAAAGTGTAAAAGTCAGAAAAAGTAAACCACACTTCTTTTCTATAAAGAAAGATGGATTTTGTAGACAGTTTCTTTGGAACATAGTATTTGTATGGGGATTGAGGGAGGGAGACCGGCGACATGTTCTCATGCATTTCTATGTACCTGGAGACTTAGGTTTCAAGGTTTATTTCAGAACAGCTATAGGGAAGGCTGCAGAAAGGGGAGGTGTTTCAGGGGCTAACATTTGGGTATTTGTTGCCTTTCATGCAAATGACTAGTACCTACATGAGTGCACACTTCCAAAGTGCATCTTCTGTCTGTTTACTTTTATTTTTAAAAACATATCTATATAAAAACGTCCCAGACCAAGTGCACATTGGTAAGCAAAGTATCTGCTGCTAACAAAAAGCAAAAGCAAAGTCTTTACCACAGAGGCTGGTAAAACTGCATCACGAATTCCTAGGGTACAGTGTTTTTTTATTTATCATTGAAAAGCCCCAAACAAATGAAGATATTTGGCATCATGTATATTAACTTTACAGTGGCTACATGTCTGAATCTTCTGCATCAGTGACATATGAAAAAGATGAGGCTTGTAAGGATATACTGGCAGGCCATAAACTCTCACTGGGCTTCTGGGGACTCTGTCATTTTGAGGATCAGAGATATTTTCCATCTCTCCTTTCTGCAGAGAAAGGCAGAGAGGCCAGAAGCAGGGCAGCCTCAGTGCACTCCCCAAAAAGCAAGTATGGGATGGCAGGAAGCCGTCTGCCAGGGAAAGCAGAGGGGTCCTGGCTGGTGGTGCCCTGGACAGGGCCATGGGGGGAAAATGATGAAGAAGGCAGGCAAGAGGATGCTTCTGGAGTGTTAATCATGGGTCTATGGGATTTTTCCCAGTATCTGGCTATTTTTTCTTCCTTCATAGGGCAGGAAGGTTGGACAGGATGCTATGATTGGCAAGAGTCTTATTTTTTAAGACAAAATATAGCTATAATTACATACAAAATGGCTATCAAATAAAACATATAAACCAAATTTAGTCATATGTCAGTACATTATATTTAATAAAGTGATAACAAAACATTGTTAAAAAAAAACATATGTGACCTATACTAGGAAAATTGGCAAGAATCTTAAAAGTTACCCAAGAGGCGTATGCTGAGCCAACGCTGGCTAGAGGTCAGGTAGGCCATCCATCTCCCCAGTGTCATTTTTCCTAATCTCCATTTTTCTTCCAGCTAGATTTAAAACATATTATTTCACTATATTTTGGAGACTGCATGGAATAAGGGAAAACACAGGTACTATACAATTGGGACTTGAATTCTGACTCCATCACTAAGCATAGGCAGAGTACTTTAAACTGTTTGAATCTCAGCTTTGAATCTGCAAAATTTTTGTTTCGGAAGCTCTGCTGAATATTCATTAAACATTAATTGCATGCCATGTGCCAGACACTGTCTTGTGAGTACTAGGAGCCAATATTCTCAGAAAGTTTGAAGACTAGTAAGAGAGTTAGACATTAACCAAAAAAATTATACTAATGACCATGTGACTGTAGTGTGAGAAGACCCAGTGTCTGTGGCCAGACAGCTTGTGCACTGCACAACTCCAGGGGAGCTATTCATCTGGTAGCCTACATGAATCATGTTCTGGAATGTTGTCCTTGTGTAATCTGACTGTCAGTGCATGGCAGCCCAGTCTGAGATAAGGGCTCTGAAAGAAAGGAAGCTGGGTCTATTAGAATGAAATAGGATACTTAATTTAGACTCATGAGCTGGATAATTAATTTAGACCGGTGAGTTGTTTCTGTAAGGAAGAGCTACTTAAGTTGAAATGCAAAATAGGTAGTTCAGTGCTTATTCTTGGCTCAGACATATTATAGAATCTATTGTACCCATTCATTACCATGTGGTCTTTTCTCCGAAAGCATCTCTCTTGGGTCTTACTCCCCTGGTACAGGGTGTCATTGGGTAGATTCCTGAGTGAGGCAGTTCCAGAGTAAGGAAAGGATAGGGCTGGGGATCAGGCTACAGAAAAAGAGCTGAAGCACTGAATGAAGCTCCCTTTTCATGATTCTGAGCCCTAGTTGAGTTAAAGTTGGAATTTAGTGGTCTAGTTTGGGTAGAGGGCATGGATAAGGGATGAAACACAGCAAGGCCTGGTGACATTCCCAGGCTTAGGGCATTCCCTGAAGATGCTCTTGACCCTGGCTGTGGGGAGAAATTTAAGAACCAGATACTGACATCGCAGCCCACCTGACCCTCTCCATTGAACTTTGGTGTAAAGCTTGGAACAGGAGAAGGAGGCCAAGGAAGGAGGGTAAGAGGGTATAGGGGATTGTGGCAGGGCTCACAGGAGGAACAGAGCATCAGGGCAAAAGGACTCACAGCTTGGGCCTAATGATGTAGTATTACCCTGAAGGTTGGAGTGAAGATGTGTCACAGCTGGCCCCAGTCTGGGGAGGGAGGGGTGTCTCACTCCCCTCTGACACCTCTGTGGGCTATAGGCATGCTCAGCTTCTCCTAAGTCAGACCTTTGCTCAAACTGACTGGTCACTCCTGGCAGAGCTCTCTGTAGGCCCCTGCAGACCCCTCTCTGGCCTTCTCTCTGTGTTCTGTGCAGGAGGCTGAACTACCTGGACCACATCAGTTGGTTCCCTCCTTCTTTGGCTTCCACGTGGGTGTGACCAATGGGGTGATCCCTGCGGGAGATTAGAGAGGGGAGGGTGAGGTCAGAGTATGCATTTCCAGCCTCCACCTGCAAGGTCGACTCAGGCTGACTTTGTGTCTTGACAAGGGGTTGCTATTCTTTTCCAAGTGTCTGACGCTACATGACTCCTTCTTTTGTGGGGATTGGTACCTACCTTCTTTCCAGCCTAGGGTTGGTGAGTGTAGTCTTGGAAATACAAATACAAATACAATTGCAAATAAGGCTTTGCAATAAATTCTCAAGTGATCCCATTTTGAGAGGTCCCTTTGCTTCCTGTTGGGAGTGTGACTACTAGAAATCCCACTCCACTTCCTTCCTGAATGATGAACTTCACCACATATTTCAGGGTCTGACTCAAATGCTACCTTCTTTCCAGAGCACTTGGTACCACCCCTCCTCACCACTATACACAGAATGACGTGGCCCACATGCCGATGTCCCACGACATGCTCTCCACTGTGCTTCATACTGGGTTTTATGGGAGCTTTCAGTTGCACATCTGATTTACCCTTCCCTTCTCCACACCAGACTGCGAGCTCCTCAGGTCACATGGTGTCCGGCTTACCTTCCTGTCCTTGGTGTTTTGACTGCTGCCTGTTCATCTTGTGAGTGAGCTGAGACCCAGACAAGGGAAGCTGGCCAATGCCACCTTGAATTTTGACAAGACATATTATCACCTTCCCAGAGCTGGGGCTTGTGACATTTAATCTCTACAGGGCCATGTGTGTGGGTTTTCCCAGCTCTTTTGTGGATCTCTGCATGATGACGTCCAGGCAATCAGAGAGTCAGAGAGGGTGAGCTGCTTTAATGGGATTTGAAGAAAAATTTTGTCCCTATTTGCATTTGATTAGTAAAGACGTTCAAGTCATGCCATATGATGACTGTGTATTAAAAATCCACTATGTGCTAGGAACTGCATTTGCCCTACAAAGGTGCCATAGCTTTCATACCAGAATTTTGAAAACTTTCCAAAGAACTTTGGAAGAAATATGGGCAGAGGCAAAATACAATTGCTTTTGTTTTAAGCCCCATCCCTGAGACTGGCTAGCCTGCAGCACTCATAGGGTTGGTCAAAGATACCTGCTCAGGAAGCTGTAGAATCTCCCCTCCTTTCTCCTTTACTTTCTCTCTTTATCCTTTTCTATAACAGATGCCTGCAGCCTAAAAGGCCAAAATTCTATAGTAAATACATTTTTTCTTCATGCTCAATGTTTTCTCATGGCAAACAGAAATATATGAAGCCAAGTATCATTCATACTCGGTTTCTAAATAGTGATTTGGTAAAGAAATAACATGATTTAACTTAGTTAAAATTGAGAATTCAGGACTCGCATGACTTTCTGTAGTATTGATCTCATCCTGTTTCATCTGTGATGGCAGCTGCTGGCCAAGGTCTCGACCTCCTGGGTCACCGTTTCCTTCCTAGCAGCCTACACAGTAGGCATCCTCAGGGTGATGGCCCGTGTCCTGCAGAACAACAATGCTGCTCGGGTCAGGACAAGAGTAATTGGTCCAATAACAGGCCCCAGAGCCTTCAGAGCAGAGGTGCAAGTGTCTGCTGTCTCTTTGCATCTACAGAAGCATAGCAAATGTCTTCATTTATTTTCCCTGGGAGCATCTTGCAAATTCCACTCATCTTTCTTTTTTGGACTTTTTGAATAAAAATGCTGTCGGTGGAACAATTTGATATCCAAGGGAAGATACTGTTTGTGAGTCATTTTTATTTTTTTAGAAGTTGGAGAAGGTCCTTTTAGATTTGAAAACCTTTCTACTGCTTTTCCCCATCATGAATGTAAAGTGGGAGCTGACAGAATGTGTTCACCTTTCTTTCCTGTGTGACTTCTGCGTTGCTCTGGGTCCCTGCACACAGCTTTGGAGCCCCCAGGCACAAGAAGCAGCTTGCAGCTGGGTGCTCTAGGGGCCGAGGGGTGGGGAGCCCAGGTGAGGGACACCTCGCCTTTCTTGCCAAATGTGCCTTCCTTGTCAAAAGACGATTGAAGTGACTGGAAAGTGATAATGCAAATAGCAAATTTGGGGGTCTATGGGGATGAGAGCAAAGTCATAGCCTCTAAATCCCTCTGCCTAACACTTATCTCCTAGCTATCCTGTGCCAAGGAAATTTAAATATATGAATAAGATTAATGGATTTGATATCATTTAGCACACACCTAATGTGTGCCTGGCATCATACTAGACGCTATGTGTAGAATGCAGAGTTATTGTCCTGAAGAAGCTCACATCTAATGGGGCAGACAGATACACATGACAAGAAGCCAAAGAGGGGGTTTCTCCTGTTGTATATTTGGTAGATGGTCCAGTCTAAATCAGAGCCACTGAAGCAGGGCTGCCGAGGGGACAGAGTAGGTGTGGACAGTTAGGTGAGTTGTCCTTACATTATTCTCTAAATTCTCAACACGGAGCTTATCAAAAAGACCTCCAGCTTTCAGTCCAGTGAGACTGTCCTCTAAGGCTGAAAAAATGAGAGGCTTCTAGAAGCTTCTTAAGAAAGTACAGTTTGAATAAAGACAAATACTTTAAATGGTGATTCGTTGATCTGATCTCCAGAGAAGAGGGAGCGGGAAGCATAAGCTTCTGGAAGGCAGGGACTGTGCTTTTTGTATGTGCAGGACCCAATGCAGTGCATGGTAAGCAAGAGAAACTCAGCAAGTGCTGACGGCCTAAAGAGTTAGGAGGTGAGTGAGCTGTGTTCTGGCCGTGTGACTTTGATCCATCAGTTTTTCCTTATCCTTCCTCATCTGTGAAGTCAGGGGTCATGCTTGAAGAGATATAAGGACTCCTCCTGCTTTGAGATTCTCTTAGTCAACAAAAAAATGTAAAGCAAAAACAAAATCTACCCTCTCAGAGAAAAAAGGGGTCCAGGTGCCTGACAATGCCCAGGAGGGGAAGTACAGCAGTTCATGCTGTAAATTGAAATCAGATAAATTAAAAGGCCAATGCATTTCACAGTGGAGAATTTGTGGCTGATTGAACAGTTTGGAGATTAAATATTCAATGCATATTTCCACTAAGGGGATCTATATGCCTGTGAAACTCAACAGATTTTTTTTTTTCCATGTTTCTTGCTTACAGAAGATTTCTGTATATTAAAAGTCCAGGAAGATGGCTAGGCACTGGGGCTCGTGCCTATATTCCTAGCCCTTGGAAGGCCAAGGCAAGAAGAGTGTTTGAGCCCAGGAGGGTGAGACCAATCTGGACAATAGTGAGACCCTGTCTCTCTCGCTCTAAAAAAAGAATAGCCAGACATGGTGGTATGTACCTATAGCCCCAGCTACTTGGGAGGCTGAGGCAGGATGGTCACTTGAGCCCAAGTGCTGGAGGCTGTAGTGATACAATGAGCTATGATGCTGCCACTGCACTCTTGCTTGGGCATCTGAGAGACTCTGTCTCAAGTAATCAAACTCCAGGAAGAAAAGGGTGGTAATCATGTTGCTTCTTGGAGTTGAAAGAAAACTGGGATTAGAGGCTTAAGAACAATTTATGAAATTGTCACAGTGGATTGACAGAGGTTAATGATGGAAATGGGGTATTGTGTTCCTATTACATCTAAATATTGAACAAATGAGACATTTCATGGTGATGAATAATTTACTTGGAAAAACATAGGACTGCATGGTGTCACTAATCTCGTGATCATATCCATAGTTCAATACTAAAAACTACTTTGTTTAAATTGAAGACATTCTAAGTGCTGAAAGGAGAGCCTAGTGCTATTCTCCAACGTTTGGACTCTAAATATCTTACCTAAAATTCAGTGGAAATTTTCACTTTAATCTTGACTTACATTTGAGGAGCTCTGAAAAAGCAGGGAGATCATATCTTAGAGTCTACTTTGTTTTTTTATTTCTCTAGATTCAGGTATGAATGAGCATGAATTTGAAGTTGCATTGCAAATTAGGTGATCAGTATAGTGAGAGAAAAGACCAGGTAGGACCACTGAACAAAGTAAAAATATCACTAATTGGGAATTTTGCAGATGTTGTTCTGATAAAAGTAACTGATAAAAGAGATGTAGCCATAGAAATGTTTTGTCTGGGGACTGAAAACAGCATTTCTGGAGAGAAGGAGTTGGTGGATAAGGCAGGGAAGAGCTAAGAAAGAAAGCGGAGCTAAGGACAGGATGTTAGTCAAGGGGGAACAGGAAGGCCAGAGCAGAAAACTAGCCCTTCCATGCATTGGTTTGAAGCAAAATAGAGAAGATGGGTGAAAAGCTGGAACCATGAGCTGCTTCCATTATACTTGTAGCAAATGCCATTGTACTTTACTAACTCTTCATACTTCCCCTGTCTTCCTCCAGGACTGACCCCAGAATCTGGGGCAGGTTGATGTAGATATCAACTTGTTTCAGCATTCAAGGTTGTGAGGTCAAAATTTCCAACCAGCTGTGTAACACCTTTATACTTACCAAAGTCCTATCTCTCGAAGGAGGCTTCAGAGGGTTGCAGAATTTTGAGCTCTCCTAACACTCATACATACATATCCCACTCCCCAAGATTCCCTTAACAGTTTTACAGCTCACAGGCTGTGGTCCACAGTTTGCCTGATGATGGGGGAAAATATGTGGTCTCCAGCCTTTCTCTGAGGGTCTGTAGTAGTTAACGTACATAGCAATTTCAAGGGAAAGAATTTTTTATGTTAGGAGAAAGGTTGTAGTTCTCAGATTAGTTAGTTAGCCATTAGTTAAGCTACTGTTCATTTGCTAACTTTAAACTTATTGATTTCTTTTTAGAAATGAAAATTTTTAAAAATAGAAAAAGACATCAGAATGAGTTTTGTGTGCTGCCAGCCTTAAAAGATATAATTTGAATTCAGGAATAATGAATAGAAGGGTTTTCATCTGGACTCAATTTTCTTGTCTGCTACCAACTTCCCTACAAAACAAATAACCGTTAACTTATATGCTTGTCACCTCTCAGGACACATTGAGAAATATGACAGGAATGCTAGATGGTGTCAGAAATCATTTTTACTATGAAAGGAGTCATATAATTAATTACCTTTTGAGTTTCTTACAATCACAAAAGTCTCCAACTCTAGAGAAATGATGAATATCTTTCCATAAGATCTGATCAGCTAGATTAATACGTAGGCAAGATAGTTCCCTTATTTTATTTGGTATGAGGTCATTCTACCTAGCGTTAGAGAGGAGGGGAAGAGAGGGGAGAGGATTAAAAAATCAGGTAGCACATGACTAGCTCTGGGGATGCCATTTAATAGCTGTTAAATCTTGGGCAAAGCTTTAAGTCTTCTCTCATTTTTGGCAATATCATAAAACCTGCTTATAGAATTGATTTGAAAACCAAATAAATGAACATAGAGGCACATCACTAAACTATAAAGTATAAGAGTATTACTAGGTCTAAAGCCAACTCTTTTAAGTGTTTATATCACCTATATTACAATGTAGAGGTACAGACATGTTTTCTGGAAATAAAGTATTATAACTTCCTGTTTGTATCTCCTGAAATTCATATGTTGAAATCCTTACCCCCAAGCTAATGATATTAGGAGATGGGGCCTTTGGGAAGTGATTAGGTCATGAGAGTAGAATCCTTCTGAATGGGATTAGTGCCCTTGTAAAAGAGGCTTTAGGGAGTTCTCTTGATTTTTTCCTATCACATGAGGATACAACGAGAAGGCTACTCTCTTCAAGCAGAAGAGGGCCCTCTCCAGAACCTGACCGTGCTGGCCCCCATACCTCATACTTCCAGCCTTCTGAACTGAGAGAGAAATTTCTGTTGCTTATAAGCCCCCCAGCCTATGTTGTTTTGTTATAGCAGCCTGAACTGACTGAGATGCAGGAGGGACTGGGTCTATCAGGATATTGCTTTGATGAAAAAGTTTTCTGGAAAATGAATGCATTTTATAGGGGAACATAGGTTCCCTCATTTTAAAATTACATCAAATAAATAAAACAGGAGCTGTTACCATTTCTTTTTTCTCTTTCCTTGGGTGTGAGGTTGTGAGGAAGGGTAGGATGAGGTGCCTCAGGGCCCAGGGCAGGAGCTGTCTCTCAAACACCAACTGTCAGGGCACAGGAGACAGGTCCCTACCACAAACTTCCTCCTCTGTCAGGTCTCCTCAATTGTCAGAATTCAGTGACTATGACATGGGCCTGCAGAGGGAAATACACTGGCTTTGTCAGGATTTGGACTTCAGTTCTAGACTGTAAACTTCATAAACAAGTGTCTTTACGTTTAAAATAAAAATAAACTCAATTCTGTGTTATTGTGCTCCTTTTATTTGGAGTGGGGACCAGGTGGAAGATAATGAATGCTGTTGATCTGGAGTTTCCCCCATGCTACTCTTCCTAGGAGCACAAACTACTTTACTGACAATGTCTCATTAGTCCTCACACAAAAAAAGCATCTCCTGTGATTGTCTTTCTCACAAGTATCTTTTGAAAGAAATGAGAATGGAACCATTTGTGATAAACTGAGCTATTTAAAGAATTTGTAAGATATGAATAAAAAGAACTTAGGCCTTTCAGTTGGCAGAAAAAATCCCACCAGGGTCTCCTGAGGAATAAAACCTACTGTTCACTTTCCTCTGAGGGACGCGTCCTTCAAGGAGTCTCTTAAAACTGAGCCCAGGCTCATTTCAAAAGTAAACTAAATTTGTTGGTTTCTGTCTTGTGCCTATTAGCAGAGTCAGAGAATGACAGGGAAGCTGGATTTCTATTTTCTAAATGAAATGTTGTTAAATCTGCATGGTAAAAGATGCCAAATACATTCATAAGGGATACAGAATGAAAATGAGAATTGCAAACATTTAGACATGAGCAATATTTCGTGTTTATTACCCAATTTTTCTTCAAGATTAAGGGCAACAATTATTGAACCACACTTAGGAATGACTTCTGATCTAGTCCAAAATCATCCCTGAAAGGTCATTCCATTTCAGTGCGAGAATGCACAATGATGGTGGGCTGCTTCTCCGTTAGAAACTTCTTATTTTGAGTCAAAATTTGTCTTAGTATAAATTTCATCCACTTGTCCTATATTCCACCTCACCAATATGCAATTTTTATTGCAAATTATAGCCTTTCAAGAAGTTGAAGACAATTTCTTTGTCCTTCATAATCCTTCTTTGGAGGAGTCTGAAAGGAAATTGCATGCTGTCTTCCCTATGTTTGGATATATTTGGTATATGTTTGCAAGTCTGAAAGTCTGTTTTCATTCTGCAGATGACTCCTCCACCTTACTCTGTTCTAATGGGAGGAGGCTGTTAGACAAATAGTGCATTCTCAGTCAACAGTTATAGATTCAAAACAGACGTGCTCTTTTCTCCTGGGTCTCTGCTTTCCTGGAGCAATATATGCCATTTCCTTATTGCCTATTAGTGGAATGGCCAGGAAGACTGCAACCCTGGAAGCCAACTCCAGATTGTCTCTGATGCCCGTAGTCCTGTCCTTATTGGTCTTTGCCTTCCCTTTTAGCAGGGTGAAGTAGCCAATATTGCCATTAATCAGTTTGGATTGATTAGCAAATGAGTACCGAGGGCCTGTTTGTTAGCCTCCTAGTTTCTGGGAAAAAATTAAAACGTCCTGTAAAGAAAGAAGACTGTTGAGTAGCCAAGATCAGAAACTCAAGGTCAGGGAGTCATTCAATGGCAGAGCGCTAGTCTCACAGTTCCATTGTTCACCCCACCTCTGAGGCTGGTTGCTTGCCCTGTGACAACTGTGCTGTCGTCCTGCACAATTGCACTGCTATGTTAGATGTGCACAGTGTCTTATTGTAATATTTTTAAATTTATTTTATTTTTATTATTAAATCATAGCTGTGTACATTAATGCAATCATGGGGCACCATACACTGGTTTTATATACCATTTGACGTATTTTGATCACAAGGGTTAAAATAGCCTTCCTGGCATTTTCTTAGTTATTGTTTTATGACATTTATATTCTACATTTAGTAAGTTTCACATGTAACCTTGTATGATGCACCATAGGTGTGATCCCACCAATCACCCTCCCTCTGCCCATCCTCCCCCCTTCCCTCCCTTCCCTCTCCCCCTTCCCCAGGTTATAACTGGGTTGTAGCTTTCATATGAAAGCCATAAATTAGTTTGATAGTAGGGCTGAGTACATTGGATACTTTTCCTTCCATTCTTGAGATACTTTACTAAGAAGAATATGTTCCAGCTCCATCCATGTAAACATGAAAGAGGGAAAGTCTCCATCTTTCTTTAAGGCTGCATGATATTCCATGGTGGACATATACCACAATTTATCAATCCATTCGTGGATTGATGGACACTTGGGCTTTTTCCATGACTTAGCAATTATGAATTGGGCTGCAATAAACATTCTGGTACAAATATACTTGTTATAATGTGAGTTTTGGTCTTCTGGGTACATACCTAGTAGAGGAATTATAGGATTAAATGGAAGATTTATTTTTAAATCTCTAAGTGTTCTCCAAACATCTTTCCAAAAGGAATGTATTAATTTGCATTCCCATGAGCCATGTAGAAGTGTTTCCTTTTCTCCACATCCACACCAACATCTCTGATCTTGGGATTTTGTGATACGGGCTAATCTTACTGGATTTAGATGATATCTCAGAGTAGTTTTTATTTGTATTTCTCTGATGATTAAGGATGATGAGCATTTTTTCATATGTCTGTGGCCGTGCACCTGTCTTTTTCAGAGAAGTTTCTCTTCAAGTCCCTTGCCCAGCCTGCAATGGGATCACTTGTTCTTTTCTTGCTTATACGTTTCAGTTCTGTGTGGATTCTGGTTATTAAACCTTTGTCAGAGACATAATCTGCAAATATCTTCTCCCATTCTGAGGACAGTCTGCTTGCTTTACTTACTGTGTTCTTGGCTGTGCAGAAGCTTTTTAGTTAGATCAGGTCCTAGTAGTGTATTTCTGAAGCTGCTTCAATTGCCCAGGGGGTCCTCCTCATAAAATACTCGCCCAGACCGATTTCTTCAAGAATTTTTCCTGCACTTTCTTCTAGTATTTTTATAGTTTCATGTCTGCAGTTTAACACTTTAATCCAGTGAGAGTCTATCTTAGTTAATGGTGAAAGGTGTGGGTCCAGTTTCAGTCTTCTACAGGTTGCCAGCCAGTTCACCCAGCACTGTTTGTTAAATAGGAAATCTTTCCCCCACTGAATGTTTTTAATTGGCTTGTCAAAGATCAAATACCAGTAAGTACTTGGGTTCATCTCTTGGTTCTCTATTCTGTTTCATACATCCACCTCTCTGTTTTTGTGCCAGTACCATGCTGTTTTGATCACTAT
>CAUYPK010040762.1:0-15597 GCA_963574355.1 Loris lydekkerianus | reverse complement strand
CTTCAAATATCAAACACAAGAGAAAGCTTTTAAACATATTTAAAGTCTCTTAGCTATTTTCAATGGTTTCTGAATTATATGTAGGACGCTCTGACTTAGTTGTGTGGAGTTTGATATATGTGTCCACCATTAAATCCAGATGGTGTTTAATATCAAAATTTATGTTAAGAAAAGCCAAGTTATTTGACCTTTAGTCTGTCAAAGTGTTCCTCAAGTATGCTTTGAGACACTTTCATTCATTTTCATAATGCTCATTCTCAACCGTCATCACAGGAAGAATACACAGGACCTTCAGTAATGCATACACATTAGAAAAAACTTGATATTAGGCAGGTGAAGGACTTCATAAGTGATGGACGGAAGCTCAATATCTTTTATTCTGTGTTTTCATTTGATTCTCCAACAATGAAGATTGGCTGAGAGTATGTCAGGATTGGGTAAATCACTTCTGTACATTTCATCATGGTGTTCCTCTGTGTATTGAATTTGAGTTGACCTATGACTGAGGGTACTAGAGATAAGCATTTAAAAGGTTTGAGGTATTTTTCTGAGAATATATGTTTAAGTTCCTGAATAATGTGTTCCACTGTTGAAACACTTAGGGTTTCATTATAGTGACTCTCAGAAGTTAGTTCAGGTTCCAAGTTACCTTGCTCTGAGGAATTTCTCAGGAACCTTCATCTGAACATCAAGTTTAGTTGCCAAATTTGTGGCTTCCTCAAACCAAAATTCATGATAAATGTCAATATTTTCCATCACTTCAATGAGTGAATGCTGCACTGGAGTCAAGCTTGGTTGTAAAGAAGACATGGGAGGTTTGCCCCTAGAGATTCTCCCCCAAAGACCCTTGTGAAAAAGAAGACATTTTTAAGAACAACAATAGTACAAATGAAATCAAAATCTGTTACTGCACTACAGAGGACAAATGCTTGGTCAGCTATACAATTATTCCATCTAATAGTTGCATCACTATACCATCTAAACATAAAACAAGGGCTTGCAGGAGGTCCACTAAAATTTCAAAAGTATCATGCCTTTCTGTCCACTGAGAATGGCAAATTTCCTTCAGTTCTTTAGTCCTTTCTTCACTGTTCTAAAAAAGATCAGAAATTACATTGTCAAGTTCTAAAAGCAGTTGTGGTGATCAATGGAAAAAAGAAAAAACTTCTTCAATTATTCCCAATGTAACAGATACTCCCATAACAGGCACTAATTTTGCCAACCATATATTTAAGGCACAGGAAGAGCAAAGTGTGTAAATAGCTTGGGGATATTCCTCTAGACATCTAGAAGCAACAACTTTCATTTTGGAAGACCATCTACTGGACAGAAAATGTAAGCTTGGCCATGACAATACTCCATATTTAGCCTCCACTTCTCAGGAGTATGAAATTTCACAGTATGAAATTTTCTACATTGGCTTCATAAGGCAGGAAGCCCAGTAATTCCTTTCTCAGGTTATAAGATTCATCCATGAACCTCACCATCACAGACAATGATGGTACTCTTCTGTTGCTTTGTCCACTACATCATCTATAATAAGGGGAAAGAAGTATGAGTCTCTCACTTCCCTGAGAATTTCATCGTGAATACAGCTCTCATAGATTTCTAGCATCCATTTCTGCTGTGTTTTTAAACAAAGTAATGTGTACTGCTGTTGTTTCAACAGCAGTTGAAGTGCCTTCTCAGGATCATTTCACCAGAGTTAATCCAGCATGCCAGCAATGCTTGAAAGTTATCAGGATGTAAAGAGACCTCCTGGGAGTTCATCAGCCTCATCTCCACCTAGAGGTATGTTCTGTTTTTCCATAAGAATCAAGATTACAAATAGGGGGTGGAGGCAAGATGCCTGACTGGAGCTAGCTTTCCACAGAGGCTCCCATCCAGAAGGAGAGTTAAAGGACAGAAGTTTAGCAAGTAAGCCAAGGGTTTGGAGCTGAGCCAAGAGGGAAGGTTGAAGAATGCACATCAACCCTGCTGAGGCAAGCTGCCACCCCAAGGATACAAAAAAAAGGTACAAAATCCATTGCCAAGCAGACGGGAGTACCCTCCCCCATGAGAATGGCTCACAGTATACTCCAGATAAACAAGCAAGCAGAGTTCAAACATCCTCCCATTTTATCCCACAGGAAAGCCCCTCTAAAAAGTGGACCTCCTTCCCTCCCTAGGGTGCCATGGCACTCTTTTGCCAGGCATAAAACTGTATATATTCTCTACCTGCAATTCTGAACTCCCAGCACTCCACTCTCACCCTGAAGTCTGGAAGCCTGTCCCCCATGGAGTCCAGATTATTGGGCATTTTCTCAAGAGGTGTGGACTGAGCACAGGCTGTTGCTGGTCTGTGCTTATTCTGTGGCACAGGAGTAAGGAGAAGACAGTCAATGGAGAGGGAACCATACAGGAGAGGCGGTGCTCCGAGGCACATAGCAACAGCCGCAGGAGATGCGGTGCTCCGAGGTACATAGCAACAGCCACAGTGGTGGGAACAATAGGGCTCACACATCTGGGGATATTTTGGAAGGATACTCCCTGTCTCTCTGGGCAACCAGAAGAAGCTGGACATCTTCTCCAGTGGCAGCCACTGATAGAACAGATCTAGGATGGAAACCCAGGCCCCATGAGTAAAGGGTATGCCTGAGGTGGTACCAGCTTGGGCCGAGCACACAGATGGCAGACTCCCAGGTTGAAGCTGACCCAGAGGACTGTTTTACTGAGCCTAAGATGCACCCAGCCCTCAGGGGATCATAGCTGAGACAAAGGCAGGCAGGCAGGCAGAGGCTGGAACTAACAGCTGAGTGTGAACTCTAACCGTGCCTGCCCCAACACAGACTGCAGCTGAGACTGGGGCTGAGTCACAGTTTCTGTGAACTCAAACAGTGTCTGATCCGCAAGGTAATATAGTCAGGACGGAAACAAATTCAGTGAAGTTGTTCTGTTCTGTCAACAACATCAATCAGGGGTGGGGCTAGAACTGAGTGAACTGCCCCAGCCTCCATTAAGCACCCAAGGTTGTCAGCCTCCCCTCCCCCTGCCGGATAGTGGCAGAGAGTGGTGGCCTGGCTGAGGAGACATAGATCTCCCTGTGACTCAGGCAGGCGCAAACCTGCTGCATCTGCTCATTGGAGGGAATTGGGTCACAGCCCTACAGGGTTACCAGTGACTGGGTGTGACAGAGGTACAAGGTGGAGAAGGAGGCATCAAATTTCCCAGACTAATTTATTTGCTGGGTAGGTCCTTCTGACCTCACGGAGCACTAGAGCGAGTCATACTTGAGCTGCCAGCAGACCCCTGCTATCTAGTTGCTGGAGACCTTTTGAACTCTCCCACCTGAGACCAGTGCTGACAGGGACATTTTATTTGGACCTCTTGAACTGGGCCTGGTACCCTGTGTACCAGGGTGGTACCCTGGGTGTGTGGTTGTGGGAAGGTTGTGGGAAGGTACCCTGGGTGTGTGGTTGTGGGAAGGTTTGATTTTCCTTTTCTAATTGTTGCCTGTGGAGGGTGGGGTGACTTAATTGCTGGTATTTCTCCACAGCTGAGACTTCAACCCAGAGTAACTGATTCACTAGGGTAGGACAGAGACCAGCTGAAAACAAGACAGAGCTACTTAGCCCTGCCACACCAAGCAGGTCCCCAGTTTCTCAGGCCATAGCACTATATGGGTCCTTGGCAAAGCTCTAGAGGAAAAGGTACAGACACTAGTCCCAGATTTTAGGCAAAGGGCTGGTTAATCACTGGTCCTGAAACCCCCAACCCAAGTTCTCCTTATCTGCTCATCTAGCCAAATGGTGTAAAATAATCATGACACAGAATCAGCGGGAAAAACTCCAGTAACATGAATAACCAGAGTAGATCAATCCCCCCCCCCCAGGAACAATATGGCAGACACAACTGAAGATCCCATTTATAAACAGATGGCTGAGATGTCAGAAATCAAATTCAGAATTTGGATTGCAAATAAGATTACTAGAATAGAGGTAAAGTTGGAATTAGATATTCAAGGAGCATTTCAGAAGTTCTCTCAATAATTCAATGAATTCAAAGACAAAATCACCAAAGGTTTTGACACATTGAGACAAGAATTTGCAGCCCTAAAAGATATGAGAAAGATATGAGAAATACAGTAGAATCCCTCAGTAACAGGATGGAACAGGCAGAAGAAAAGGATTTCTGACATTGAAGACAAAGCTTTTGAATGTTCCCAAATACTCAAAGAGGAAGAGAAATGGAGAACAAAAATGGATCATTCTCTCAGAGAACTCTGGGATAATTCAAAGAAAAATAATAGTCGCCTTATAGGAATCCCTGAAGGCAACAAAGTTGCTTCACAAAGCACAGAGGCTTTTCGCCATGAGATAATGAAAGAGAACTTTCCAGACATTCCAAGAGATTCTGAAATTCAGATATCAGACAGTTTCAGAACCCCAGCATGACTCAACCCGAATAAGACATCCCCCAGGCACATCATAATTAACTTCACTAAAGTTAATATGAAGGAGAAAATTCTGAAAGCACCCAGACGTAAGAAAACCATAACCTACAAGTGGAAGAATATTAGAATGACTGCAGATCTCTCTGCTGAAATTTTCAAGCTAGAACAGGGTGGTCATCAACTTTTAACCTCCTAAAACAAAATAACTTCTGATCCAGGATCCTCTATCCAGCTAAACTAAGTTTCATTTATGATGGAGAAATTAAATACTTTAATGACATTCACATATTGAAGAAATTTGCCATAACTAAACCAGCTCTCCAGGATATTCTCAGACCTATCCTGCATAATGACCAGTGCAATCCTTCATCATAAAAGTAAACTCACTCAGAAACTTTTGATCAAATTCCAACTTCCACAGTGGTGAAAGGATTAAAAATGTCCACTGGACTTTCAAAAAACGTGATACCCAAAATTCTACCAGGCTTATCAATATTCTCAATTAGTTTAAATGGCTTAAATTGTCCTCTACAGAGGCACAGGTTGGCTGACTGGATTTAAAAACTCAGGCCAGATATCTGCTACATACAAGAATCTCATCTTACCTTAAAAGATAAACATAGACTCAGGGTAAAGGGATGGTCATCTATATTCCAGGCAAATGGAAAGCATAAAAAAGCAGGTGTTGCAATTTTATTCGCAGATACAATAGGCTTTAAACCAACAAAACTAAGGAAGGATAAGAGTGGTCACTTCATATTTGTTAAGAGTAATATTCAATATGATGAGATTTCAATTATTAATATTTATGCACCCAACCAGAATGTGCCTCAATTTATAAGAGAGACTCTAACAGACATGAGCAACTTGATTTCCTCCAGCACCATAATAGTTGGAGATTTTAACACTCCCTTGGCAGTGTTGAATAGATCCTCCAATAAGAAGCTAAGCAAAGAAACTTTAGATTTAAATGTAACAATTCAACATTTGGATTTAACAGACATCTACAGAACAATTTCATCTTAACAAAACTGAGTACACATTCTTCTCATCGCCCATGGAACATACTCCAAAATTGATCACATCTTAGGTCACAAGTCTAACCTCAGCCAATTTAAAAGAATAGAAATTATTCCTTGCATTTTCTCAGACCATCATGGAACAAAAGTTGAACTCAGTAACAACAGAAAACCTGCATACTCATAGAAAAACATAGAAGCTAAATAAACTTACACTGAGTCATAGACAAAATTAAGAAGGAAATTACCAAATTTTTGGAACAAGACGATAATGAAGACACAAATTACGAGAACCTCTGGCATATCACAAAGGCAGTCCTAAGAGGGAAATTTATACTACTGCAAGCCTTCCTCGAGAGAACAGAAAGAGAGGAACTTAACAACTTAAAGGTGCCCCATGATCATATCAATGTACACAGCTATGATTTAATAAAAACAAACAAAAAAAAAACTTAAAGGGACATCTCAAGCAACTGGAAAAGGAAGAACATTCCAATCCCAAACCCAGCAGAAAAAATGAAATAACCAAAAGTACAGCAGAATTAAATGAAATTGAAAACAAAAGAATTAAAAAAAGAAAGAAAGAAAACAAAAGAATTATACAACATATCAATAAATAAAAAAGTTGGTTTTTTTGAACAGGCCAATAAAATAGATAAACCTTTGGGTAACATAACCAGGAAAAAAAAAGTAAAATCTCTAATTTCATCAATCTGAAGTGGTAAAGAGGAAATAACAACAGACTCCTTAGAAATTAAAAAAATCCTTAATGAATATTACAAGAAATTTTATCTCAGAAATATGAGTATCTGAAGAAAATTGACCAATACTTGGAAGCACATCACCTTCTAAGACTTAACCAGAATCAAGTGGAAATGTTGAAGAGGCCTATATCAAGTTCTAAAATAGTATCAACTATACAAAATCTCCCTAAAAAGAAAAGCCCAAGACCAGATGGCTTCTGAATTCTACCAAACCTTTAAAGAGGAACTAGTACCTATATTACTCAACCTTTTACAAAATGTAGAAAAAGAAGGAAGACTACCCAACACATTCTATGAAACAAACCTCATTTTGATCCCCAAACCAGGAAAAGATCCAACAGGAAAAGAAAATTATAGACCAATATCACTAATGAATATTAATGCAAAAATATTTAACAAGATCCTAACAAACAGAATCCAGGAACACATCAAACAAATTACACACCATGACCAACTGGGTTTTATCCTAGGGTCAATAAAGGCTGGCTCAATATGCGTAAATCTATAAATATAATTCAGCTCATAAACAAATTAAAAAACAGAGACCATATGATTCTATCAATTGATGCAGAAAAAGCTTTTGATAATATCCAGCCTCCCATCCTTATCAGAACACTTAAGAATATTGGTATAGAAGGGACAATTCTTAAACTGATAGAGGTCATCTCCAGCAAACCTACAGCCAATATCGTATTGAATGGAGTTAAATTGAAATCATTTTCACTCAGATCAGGAACCAGGCAAGGTTGCCCATTGCCTCCACTGCTCTTTAACATTGTAATGGAAGTTTTAGCCATCTTAATTAGGGAAGAAAAGGTGAACAAGGGTATCCATATAGGGTCAGAAGAGATCAAACTTTAATTCTTCACAGATGACATGATTATATAACTGAAAACACCAGGGATTCTACTACAAAACTCTTAGAAGTGATCAAGAAATACAGCAGTGTCTCAGGTTACAAAATCAACACTCATAATTCGGTAGCCTTTATATATACCAACAATAGTCAAGCTGAAAAAAACAGTCAAGGACTCTATTCTGTTCACAGTAGTGACAAAGATGATGAAATACTTGGGAGTTAACCTAATAAAGGATGTGAAAGATCTCTATAAAGAGAACTATAAAACTCTAAGAAAAGAAATGGCTGAAGATGTTAACAAATGGAAAAACATACCATGCTCATGGCTGGGAAGAATCAACATTGTTAAAATGTCCATACTACCCAAAGCAATATAGAATATAGAATATATATAGCAATCCCTATTAAAGCTCCACTGTTATACTTTTAAAATCTTGAAAAAATACTTCATTTTATATGGAATCAGAAAAAACCTCGAATAGCCAAAACATTACTCAGAAATAAAAACAAAGCAGGAGGAATCACGCTACCAGACCTCAGACTATACTATAAATTGATAGTGATCAAAACAACATGGTACTGGCACAAACACAGAGAGGTAGATGTCTGAAACAGAATAGAGAACTGAGAGATGAACCCAGCTACTTACCGTTATTTGATCTTTGACAAGCCAATTAAAAACATTCAGTGGGGAAAAGATTCCCTATTTAACAAATGGTGCTGGGTTAACTGGCTGGCAACCTGTAGAAGACTGAAACTGGACCCACACCTTTCACCGTTAACTAAGATAGACTCTCACTGGATTAAAGATTTAAACTTAAGACATGAAACTATAAAAATACTAGAAGAGTATTGCCGAATACTAGTGCAGGGAAAACTCTTGAAGAAATCAGCCTGGGTAAATATTTTATGAGGAGGACCCCCCAGGCAATTGAAGCAGCATCAAAAATACCCTACTGGAACCTGAACAAACTAAAAAGCTTCTGCACAGCCAAGAACACCATAAATAAAGCAAGCAGACATCCCTCAGAATGGGAGAAGATATTTGCAGGTTATGTCTCTGACAAAAGTTTAATAACCAGAATGCACAGAGAACTCAAACGAATTAGCAAGAAATGAACAAGTGATCCCATCTCAGGGTGTGCAAGGGACTTAAGAGAAACTTCTCTGAAGAAGACAGGCGCACGACCTACAGACACATGAAAAAATGCTCATCATCCTTAATCATCAGAGAAATGCAAATCAAAACTACTTTGAGATATCTAACTCCAGTAAGATTAGCCCACATCACAAAATCCCCAAACCAGAGATGTTGGCGTGGATGTGGAGAAAAAGGAACACTTCTACACTGCTGGTGGGAATGCAAACTAATACATTCCTTTTGGAAAGATTTTTGGAGAACTCTTAGAGATCTAAAAATAGATCTGATCCTATAATTCCTCTACTAGGTATATATACAGAAGACAAAAAATCACATTGTAACAAAGATATTTGTACCAGAATGTTTATTGCAGCCCAATTCATAATTGCTAAGTCATGGAAGCCCAAGTGCCCATAGACCCACGAATGGATTAATAAATTGTGGTACATGTACACCATGGAATATTATGCAGCCTTAAAGAAAGATGGAGACTTTACCTCTTTCATGTTTACATGGATGGAACTGGAACATATTCTTCTTATCAAAGTATCTTAAGAATGGAAGAAAAAGTATTCAATATACTCAGCCCAACTATGAAACTAATTTATAGCTTTCATATGAAAGCTATAACCCAGTTATAGCCCAAGAATATGGGGAAAGGGGGAAAGGAGGGTAAGGCAAGGGGAGGGGAGGGGGGAGAATGGGTAGAGGGAGAGTAATTGGTGATACCACACCTATGGTGCATCTTACAACGGTACATGTGAAACTAAATATAGAATATAAATGTCTTAACACAATAACTAAGAAAATGCCATGACGGCTATGTTAAGCAGTATGATGAAAATATTTCAAATTGTGTATGAAACCAGCACATTGTACACCATAATTGCATTAATGTACACAGCTACGATTTAATTTAAAAGAAAAAAGGGTTACAAATAGAGATTTTTAGGTATTCTTTGTTTTCCTTTTCTTCCAGGGTTAAAGGTAAAATGTTCTCATCCTATTCTTCACCCTCCTCTTCTGCACTGGGTTCTGAGCATTGCTATTATTGGTAAAATGTTCTCATCCTATTCTTCACCCTCCTCTTCTGCACTGGGGTTCTGAGCATTGCTATTATTGGTTTGCTATTGCTATTATTGGTTTCTTATTATTGTTCCTGTTCAGAAGTTGCATCATTTTTTTTCTGTTTCAGTGTCCTGATTTCATCTTCACTCAATTCTTTCTTTCTTTCTTTCTTTCTTTCTTTCTTTCTTTCTTTCTTTCTTTCTTTCTTTTTTTTTGAGACAGAGTGTCATTTTGTCACCCTTTGGTGGAGTGCCACAGCATCATAGCTCACAGCAATGTCCAATTCTTGGGCTCAAGTGATTCTCTTGCCTCAGCCTGGTAGGTTGGGACTACGGGCGCCTGCCATAGTGGCTAACCTTTTTTTCTTTTTTTTTCTTAGCAAGCCCAGGTGGGTTCGAACCCATCAGCCCAGGGCATGTGGCCAGTGCCCTAACCACTGAGCTACAAGTGCCCATTTCACTCAATTCTTTTGTTTTCTGTATCTACCGCATGGATTGTTCAAATGACTGGTAAGATCAAATATTGTTGGCACTGCATTATCTCGAAGAACTGTCCTATAAGGGCTAGGTCTACAGATCATAGAGGTGTCAAAGTGTTTGGTATATACTTTTTGCATATACTGCTCTCCTACAATTCTCCACCTACTTCTGACATCTGACTGGATCCCAAGGGAACCTGAAGAAGGGCAGGTGGAACTGTGTACTCTTCAGCATGCAGTTGGGGGCAGTGCAGAAGTTCAGCATTGTAGGTTGCTGGCTGGTGGCCCAGCCCTCCCCTCTCCACCTCTTCAGGGCAGTCTGACCATGGTGGGGGGGGGAAGCCGGGTTCAACTTCTATAAAAAAGGTTGAAAAACATGGCCATTGACTATCAGCACTCTCTTCACTGTAAGGAAGAGAGTCCTTAGTGGGTTTTTTTGTTTGTTTCTTTGTTTTGAGACAGAGTCTCACTATGTGGCCCTCAGTAGAGTGCCATGGTGTCACAGCTCACAACAACCTCAAACTCTTGGGCTTGAGTGATTCTCTTGCCTCAGCCTCCCAAGTAGCTAGGACTACAGGCGTGCACCATAATGGCCTGCTATTTTCTTGTTGCAGTTGTCGTTGTTGTTTAGCAGGCTTGAACCAGCCTCGGTGCATGCACTGTAAACACTGATCTTCGGGTGCTGAGCAGAGTCCATAGTGTGTTTTTATCTAATCACATTACAGAACCAACTTAGAAAACACATCCTTAGGATTTGATTCCACTAGAAACACTCTCAGTACCCAAATCTGTATTAGTATTCTCCATAGAAATGGAATAGAGTGTGTGTGTGAAAAAGAGAGAGAAAGAGACAGAGAAAGAAAGGAAGCAGAGGGAGAGATTTTTAAGAAACAGGCTTGCCCAATTGAGGTTGGTAAGTCCAAACTACCCTGGCAGGCTGGAGACCCAGGGAAGAGCTGACGCTATAGCTTGAGTCTAAAGTCTGTTTGCTGACAGAACTCCCTTTTCTTTGAAGGTCAATTGTTTTTTAAAGGCCTTTAGCTGATATGACAAGGACCACCATATTATACAGGGTAATCTGATCTAAAGTCTATTGGTTTAAATGTTAGCTAAAAAAAAAATAAATAAAAAAAAAATGCGTTCAGAAGAATACCTAGAATGTTTGGCCAAAGATATAAATACCATGGCCTACCCAAGCTGACACAAAATTACCCATTACAGTTAGATAAGAGGAATACCCCCAAACAAAAACCTTTGTGTAAATAAAACTGCAAGAGAAAATTTTACTCTGCCTCATCAGTAACTGTCTAATAGTCATAGAATATAAACTTGTGTAATTTTAATTTTTCTAGTTATACTAAAAAGTGCAAGATTTTTATTATTTAACACCGTATGTTCAAAATAGTATCAATTCAGTGTACAATATAAAATGTTACATTTTCCTCTAAGTTTTTGAAAGCTAGTATGTATTTGGCATTCACAGCATACCTATCTCATTTCAGACTAGCCACATTTCAAGTGCTCAGCACTCAACAGCACAACTCTAGCTGCGTTGAGCCTGTACATGCAATTACATTAACAATGTTTTCTTGCATGCAAAAGAAAGAAATAATCCTATGCCATTAAGACATGCATTGCATTGCTTTTCCAGGAGTGGAGGTGAATTTGCCCTAGTCATCTGGCCACTTTCACGGGACCCTTCACCCCTAGTGGCCCACAACTAATGGACACTGTACTCAAACCAACTCAGCTACCAACTGACCAAAATCAAAGGTAAAAAAAAATCAGATTTGATATGCACGGTATTTTCAAGTTTAGGCGTGACTGTAGAGAAGGATCTGGGGACTTTACAATACAAAAAGTAGTGCTCCTAAATGAGGTTCCATTAGATCCTGCAGGCTATTTTCTCCCAATTTGGAAAATAAAAAGCATTTAGGCAAGAGTAGCTTTGAAAGGCAAAAAGAAAGGTGCCAGGCTTAGCTGAGAGAGGATACCTGAGAAGGGTGAGGTCTACAACAGGTCTTCTCAAGGAGACCACAAAGATATACCTGTAGGGTTCTCTCCCTGGTGACTCAGCTCTTGGGAATTTGTAAACATAACTTCCTGGAACTTGGAAATTTCCAAGTTCTGTGAAATTCTGTAGTTCTGTAGGGGCTGGAATAGCATCTCCTACTTGATTCAAACTGGCCAATGAGAACGGGTGGAACTTTTTGACTGTCAATAAAAAGGGAAAGATCAAGCCAGTCAGAACGTGGCCATTTGGAATTCTTCTATGCCGTAAGTTCCCGGCTGGTAAATAAAGCCCTTCCTCTTAAAAACATGGTGTTTGGGTGCTCTTTCTCTTCATTGGGCGTCTTCCTGCAACAAGCAAGGAGTGTGGGCCTTTAACAGGGAAAAGTATGATTGTTATACATTGGGAAAGAAGGGATAATAATGCACAATGCACATGGTCTCTAAGATGCTGGGGTGGGGCAGGAAAGCTGTGGGGGATGGTTTGCTGATGGCAGTAACTGGGGTTTAAGGGTTCATTTTGTAGTGCAAATGCAACATAAAATCATCATTCTAGAGACCTTGCTTTGTTGTGCAAAAGGTTAAGTGTGTGGGTTTGACATTTGAGACCAAAGTGTGAACCGTTTAACTGCACCATCTCTGCAGTAATGAGGCCCAGGCCAGTGAGACAGTGCAAACATGTATTGCCACAGAAACCCAAAGTGGCCTGATTCCTACAGGAATCCAAGCTGAGGAATTAAAACCGTAACTTTGAAACCCAGGTGTGGTAGGCAGAATGGCCTCCCCCAAATATTCAAGTTCCAGTCATTAGAACCTGTGGTTATGGCAGTTTACAAAGCAAGGATAGATTAAAGTTGGTAATTTCCTAGCTTTGAAAGGGGAACATTATCTTAATCATCTGGGTAGACTGAATGCAATCACAATTGTTAAGTGGAAGAGACAGGAGTCAGAGGTGGATAATTGAGGTGGGTTAGAGATGATCTGTGCCAACTTTAAAGATGTAGGAAGGGCTCCATCACCCCCACCAGCTGCTTCCTCCCATTTTCCTTCCTCCCCAACACCTGCACCCCCAAAAATTAAAAAAAAAAAAAAAAAAAAAAGCAGGAAGGCAACCAAGAACCAAGGGCTACAGACATCCTCTAAAACAGGGGTCCTCAAACTGCGGCCATGGGCCAGATGAGGCGGTATTTGTTCCTGTTTTGGTTTTTTACTTCAAAATAAGATACGTAAAGTGTGCATAGGAATTTGTTCATAGTTTTGTTTTTTTTTTTCAACTATAGTCCAGCCCTCCAACCATCTGAGGGACAGTAAATTGGCCCCGTTTAAAAAGTTTGAGGACGCCTGCTCTAAAAACTGTAAAAGGTAAAGGAACAAAACATTCTCTTCTAGAGCCTCAAGGGGAAAAAAGTGGCCATCAAACACTTTGACTTTACCCCAATGACCTATGGAACATTTGTTTTAAGCCAACTTTTGTAATTTGTGACTAAAGAAAACTAATACACCATGTGATCACACTGTATGTATGCATGACCAGGGTACAACTTCAGGGATTTTTAAAACTGGGGCTGTAATTCAACTTAAAAAGAAACTCCTGCTTGTTCTATGATGCTTACAGACCTGATTTGATAAGCATCCTTCTGTCTTCATCTAAAATGAAGTTACAGAATCTATACCAATATTTAATCTGAAAGCATCCATAATCTGCTAAAATTGAAATTTAAATTGGTGACTTAAACAATGGCATCAGGTCCATAAGGTGGAGTAAAAAAGATGGTATAATTTTCATTCCCTTTTGCATTGTGCAAAATCAATAGATGGAGTTTATTAAAAATATTTGTGGCCAGGTACAGTGGATTGCTCGAGCTCAGGGGTTTGAGACCAGCCTAAGCAAGAGTGAAACCCCATCTCTACTAAAATTAGAAAAACTAGCCTGGCGTGGTGACACATGCCTATAGTTCCAGCTACTCGGGAGGCTCACGCAAGAGGATTGCTTGTACTCAGTCTGAAGTTGCTGTGAGCTACAATGACACTAAGGAACTCTACCCAGGGTGATAACCTGAGACTCAGTCTCAAAAAAAAAAAAAAAAAAAATTGTAATTATAGGGAAAGAAAACATACTGAGTTGGTCATACTGATTAGAAAAAGATGCAGGAGCCAAAGTTATCCAGTTAAATTAAGCACGATAAAGAAACTGTACAGCTCACCCTGATCTCAGAAGTAAAAGGAGAAAAAAAGTAGGAAATTAACAATGAGGTGAGCCACGGACACAGTACTTTAGTGTCAAGGCCTTACGAAGTAACACATGCAACTTCACTACTTGCCTGGGCAATCCATCCCCATCCTAGATGACATGTCATGTGATCTAGACGGCTCCATCTGGAGCAGAGGATGAACTGGTCTGCACCAACAAGGGTGAATCCCTAAGGAAAATAATTCTGTGACAGAACTGATTTGAGACTGGAGAATTCAGGAGTTTCCGGGAATACTAGTTCTTCTACTAGTTCTACTCAGTATAGATGAGAAAAGGACAACTACATATCCAAGATATCTTGTCCATCCACCTGATGACATCACTGCCCACAACCACCTTCTTCTCCAGATGCCAAGTAACCAAAAGCAGCAGCTGCTCACTGTACTTTATTGCCTGTGCTGACCAAACTCAAGCTTCCAGACTGCACCCAGAACTATCTAATTATCAACTATTTCCAACAGGCATTTTATTAGGAATGCCCCCCTCCAAAACAAAACAAAACAAAAAACCAGGCTGGGCACAGGGGCTCACACCTGTAATCCCAGCACTTAGGAGGCTGAGGCGGGTGGATTGCCTGAGCTCACAGGTTTGAGAGCAGCCTGAGCCAGAGCAAGATCTCTAAAAATAGCTGGGTGTTGTGGAGGGCACCTGTAGTCCCAGCTTTGGGAGACTGAGGCAAGAGAAGCACTTAAGCCTAGGAGTTTAAGGTTGCTGTGAGCTATAATGCCACGGCACCCTACTAAGGGCGATAAAGTGAAACTCCGCCTCAAAAACTAAAACACACCAAAAATCTGTTTTTTGTTCAAAAATGTCTGCAAAGAGCTAACTTAAACCCACTACAGTATCTGAATTCTGACTATACATTAGAATACTGTATGACACTAATTGTCTTCAAGAGAGGCAGGCATGATAGGCAACAGCTGGGATTAAACCACTTTTAATATGCTAATGTAGAGGGGTGAGATTTTCCACTTGGGAGTGCCTAGTATACCATGTTTCCCTAACCTTTCTGGACCACAGAACTCAGGGAAAACACAGCTCAGTAAACACTGCTCCAGATGTAAAAACTGGTATGTTAAAACTAGTTTTAATATTGTACAATGAAAATCACACAAAACACATGTGAAAGCAGTGACATGAAACCCTTTTTTAAATTTGATACACATTTGACAAAATTTTTAAGAATAAAATAATCCATGAACAGGTCCAAGGTATTTACAGTAACAGAACTGTGATAAACATAAAATTGATACAATTCTCAAACAGAAACGACTATAAAATTTTCTATTGTGAATATGGAAGACTTTCAGTTCCTACTCATTACTCTGGTCTAAAGCCCTAACAGGTAATGCCCAGGAGGACAAACAAGCTCAAACACATTTGGCAATTAAGGACCATCTATCATTGTGAGCTGGCAGGAAAGTGAATGGCCAGATCTTAGAATAAGATACAGAATGGAAGACTCCATTAAAGACAAGGACAAGAAAGACCTAACTAAAATCACACTCACCTTTCTCTTTGTCTCCTGTAGAAGGGTGCAAACTATTTTAAACACTTACTCAATTTTCCCTATTA
>CAUYPK010040759.1:0-12431 GCA_963574355.1 Loris lydekkerianus | reverse complement strand
GAAACTGCAAGAGCAGGCAACCTAAGACAGGGGCTATGTTTATCCACCATACAAAAAACAAAAGAGGGAATTTTTGGGCCCTGCCATGTGCCTGAGGCCTAGTGCAACTTCCTGAGCCTGACTAGATGTAGATCCATCGAGCTACCTCCACGTAGCAATGACCCAGCAAGGCCCGGCCTGAAACTGCCTCTACCTAGATACAGCCAACGTGGTACCATGCCATTGGCCCAACCCTGTCACTCACCTCATCCCCTGCCTTCTTTCCCCGCCCCTTCCCCATGCTCTATATAAGCAGCTGCTTGATGCAATAAAGTTGAGCTCCTGCTTAAAAAAAATAATAATAATAATAATTTTAAAAAAGAATGCAAATAAGCACACCAAAAAAAAAAAAAAAAAAAAAAGATAATATTCACATTCAGGCCAGGTGCAGTGGCTCACTCCTGCTCACTCCTGTAATCCTAGCATTCTGGGAAGCCGAGGGTGGAGGATCTCGTGAGACCAGCTAGAGTGAGACCCTGCCTCTACCCAAAAATAAAGAAAAAATTTAGCCAGATGTGGTAGCATGGGCCTGTTGTCCCAGCTACTCAGGAGGCTGAGGCAGGAGGATTGCCCGAGCCCAGGAGTTGCAGTGAGGTTGCAGTGAGCTGTGATGATGTCACTGCACTCCAGCCTAGGCAACAGAGCAAGACTCTTATCTTAAAAAGAAAAGATGTTAACATATTCATACATACTTCAGATAATATGGTAATGATGAGTTCATCTAGTATTTATGTCATATTTTTCTTTAAGAAGCGTACATCATATGCAAATTTTCTTTTGTATTTTAGGAATGTTCAATGTATGGAGGACTAACAGGAGAATGTTTAAGAGCTATGGAATTAGAATACAGATTTGAATACTACCCACATCAATTCTAAGCTTTTTTTTTTTTTTTTTCTAGCCAATCAGTCTAAATTTTGGTCTCCTTATCTATGAAATGGGAAAATGTCAAACACCCCATTGTATATTAAGACCTTAATAAATAAGAAAAAGTTATATATAAAGGCCCTGGCATTGTGTCTGGCACAAAGAAAACATTCAAAAACTGACAGGTGTGTGTAAACGATTCAAGTGGGTTAAAACATTTAACCAAGGATAAGACATTGCAACCCATACTGGATTTCTCATGATTTCGCACTCGTCACCATCCATTTTGAATGCAGCAAAAATGTTGTAAGTCACAAAGTGATCAATTTATTTTCAAAAATTATATTTAACTTGTTCGAAATAATTTAGAACCTCTAGTTTAAGTTGGCTTCTTCTCCTTTAAAGAATTATCAGTTGATTTCATGGTGAATCCAGAGACTTATACTAAAAAGGAAAACTAGTTCGCAATAACAAAATTACAGTAGCAACGAACGTCAGTGTGTCTCCACTGACCCAAGTGCTTTAAATGTATCACCTGGGATTTCACCCTCTGATAAGGTAAATTATCTGAGAGGGTAAAGAAAAGTAGTTTATAAAAATTCAGACAGACGAAGAATAAATGCCAAGAGGTGGCTATGTTTAATTGCTATTACTGTTCTACTATATTCAACTCCCATTTATTCCCTTAGAGTGATTAAATGAAAACACAGCATAGGCAATTTCTGAAATGATCATAGCTCATATAAATGAGAAACTTTTAAAATGTTTTAAAAAAATAATAGAGTTGACTTGCAAATAGGCACAAGGCAACTTTTGGAGCAATGGAAAGTTTATAAAACTAGATTTGGGTAATGGTTGTGCAACTGTATAAATTTACCAAATATCATTAAACTATACAATTACAATGAGAGAATTTTTGTGGAATATAAATTACATTTTAATAAAGCTATTTAAAAGCAATGGGGAGTGTTGAAAATAAAATATAGTGAATTCCAGCTCTAAAAACAAAGAGAGGAAGCAATACACGTACACAGTCACCAAAATATGTGTGCAATTTCCCTGTGACATCAAGCAGGACACTCTGGAAATGAGTGGAAACAAAGGCCAAACAGACCAATGTTTGAGCCAAAAGGTTCAAGGGCAGTAGATCTCAGAAAGCACCAAGGAAATTCACTGCCTGAAAACGCAGGGCATAAAACCTATTTTACGTTTATGACTCTAATTGTAGGAACTCAGGTGAGCTGGGCTGGCAGAATAAGCTCTGATGGCAACATTTTGTTTCAGAAAAGCAGAAGAGACAGAGGTACAGAAAGAATTAAACACTTAAACCATGTTGTCACGACATAGGTTTAATCTGAGACAGTGGGAAAAAAAGCAATGTCTTTTCTTTGTGGAAATCAGCGAGCTTAGAACTGTAGGAAACACCTCTGCCAAAATAAACCTATGGTGAATAGCTGGTCCAAGCGAAAGTAATTTTTTTCAGAGATGAGTCATTTATCTGTGATGGTAAGATCTAAGATATAAAGAAAATATTAAAAAAGAACTATCACAAGCATGGAAATAAAATCAAAAGAAAAATTAAGCACTGTGGAAAGTTATCACTAAGGGATAGAAAGAATAGAAATTAGGAAAGCTAAAAAAACCCCAATGAAATAGAAATAAAGAGTTACAATAGATGAGAAACTGTGATGTTAAGAAAGGTAGGCTTGGCTTGGCATCTGTCACTCAACCGTTAGGGTGCCGGCCACATACACCATGGCTGGTGGGTTCAAACCTGACCTGGGCCTGCTAAACAAACAATAACAAAAATAGCCAGGCATTGTAGAAGGCCCCTGTAGTTCCAGCTACTAGGGAGGCTGAGGCAAGAGAATTGCTTGAGCCCAAGAGTTTGAGATTGCTGTGCTGCTCCACAGTACTCTACAGAGGGCAATAAAGTGAGACTCTGTCTCAAAAATAAATTAAAAAGGATAGGTTAAGCAAGGCCAAAAAGTACCTAGAGTCAATGAAAAAGAAAAAAAAAAGCAGTAGAAGATATACATTTAAAGGTATAGTCCAAAAAAAAAAAAAAAAAAAAAAAATGAAGTAAAAGGAGTATAGTATCTATCTGTTCAATGTACTCACCATGAAACTGACCTCCAGTGTTCAATAAAAGGACAAAACCCTTTGCAAGGTAGACAAAAAGGTTACGTCAAGTTCTAAGTAAAAACTGCAGATTTAACAGTAATTTCCACATTTGCTATTTACTGAACTAGATTAGAAAAGTAAAAGATTCTTTAAAGATAATACACACACACAAAAAAAATAATAAAGATAATACACAGAAAGGGGATAAAATAAGTAAAGCACAGTACAACTGTGGACATTGATTGTCTATAGATAAGTGTTAATAGATTTGTCAAATTATAGAAAATTGAATCTTGGATTTGCTGTGGAAAAAACCAATAATGAAATTAAACTGATGCTTAAAAACCACATTCAAGGCCCCCTAGAAATAGTAGTGCAAGTCCCTCTCAGGGAAAAAGAAATAATATTTACAAACTTAATATTTATTTTCTAGAGTCTCTGAATTAGGGGACACTCTTGTCATAGTAGACAAGAGCCATTCACTTTTCAGAGGTTCAAATCAGATTTCATATCCTGTATGCTTAATCTTGAGCAGACTATCCAAGATACTGGCCATTTCTGTAGAAGTAGAGACTATTCAGGCGGAAGAAAACATGGAAAAGTGTTTAATTAATAGCATCAGAAACATGATGTAAAGTACTAAAATCATGAAACAAGGCCACAATAATATGTATATCTTTTTACCTATATGTACACGTATATTATATCTATTTATACACCCACAATTACACAAAACAAATATCCACATATAACAACCACAACAAAAGGTCCTTCAAAAGTTTAAAATATAATATCTCTTAGATATTTCCTAAAAATTAAAAATACTTGAGAAAAGCTTAAAGAATTAGAATCAGTCTAGAGGGTCCAGCATCCTAATGATAACAGTTTCAGGGAGAGTGAACCAGATAAAAGGAGAAGGAAAATTATCCACAAAACAATTCAAGAAAATATCCCCAAATGCAACAAATGAAGGGCTGGGAGTCCAAATCTAAAGGACTTATTCAATAAAATCCACAATAGATGAAATTAGACCCATAGGACGTATAACACTGTGAAAATTAGGGCCCCGAGGCACAGAATATGTTAGAAGCCTTCTGGGGGAAAAATGATAAAATGCTCAGAAAGCAGAATATTATAGGCTTCTCAATAAAAATCAGAGTATAATATAAAAATCAATGGAACAGTCTTTTTCAAAATATGATAGATCATGATTTCCAACCTATAATTCTATGTCTAACCTAAACATCAATGTACTGTGGGACAGAAATAAATTCATTTTCTTCCCTCAAAGAAATAGCTCTTAAGGGTGGCACCTGTGGCTCAGTGGGGTAGGGCGCTGGGCCCATATATCGAGGGTGGCGGGTTGGAACCCGGCCCTGGCCAAACTGCAACAAAAAATAGCCAGGCGTTGTGGTGGGTGCCGATAGTCCCAACTACTCTGGAGGCTGAGGCAAGAGAATCGCCTAAGCCCAGGAGTTGGAGGTTGCTGTGAGCTGTGATGCCACAGCACTCTACTGAGGGCGATAAAGTGAGACTCTGTCTCAAAAAAAGAAAAGAAATAGCTCTTGAGCTCATTCCTCAGAAAACTATTCACAGGTTTGTTTTTACCAAACTAAGAAAAAGTCAAGGAAGTGGTGACATGTGGTACAAACAGGAACATACAGGGGAAAAAAAAAAAAAGCCCGATTTTATCACGTCAGAATGCTCCAGGAAGAGATTCTTCAGGAAATGAAATTTATAGAAAACTTGAGGAACCTGGGAAGCAGTAGGTGAAGAGTAAACAATAAACATATATGTGATAAAAAGTCTTCTGCACCCCACAGAAAGGATGAGTGGAGGGCAGAGACATGGGAGGCGAGTTAGGAGGTTGACAGAAAATGACTAAAACTGAAAGATGAGAAAGAACACAAGCAAGTTACTCAGACATGAGGAATCAAAACAAAAATATTGGAACTAAAAATAGCAGGGATTGTGGGGGGCGCCTGAGTCCCAGCTACTTAGGAGGTTGAGGGAGGAGGATCCCTTGAGCCCAGGAGTTTGAGGTTGCTGTGAGCTGTTGATAGATACAGGGTGGGTGGTGTTCAGCCAGCGCAGCCGGAGCTAAGGGGAAGACCTGTCTCTGCCCTGGGGGTTCGTGGCAGCCAGCAGAGGAACCAGCTGGTTGAAATGTAGTCAGAGAGGCATGTAGGAGGCTCCAGTGGCCTGAGGGGCTAGACAACTGCTGGGGGCACACCTCCAGGTTGCCAGCTTGGGGAGCACAGTGGTGTCTCCACCTCCACCTCTGTCTCCCTCAGGTCACACTTTCGGCTGAACAGGGAAGCCCCCATTTTCCAGGCCTGGTCAAGTTCCTGTAAGTTTCCTACGCCTAGACAATGTCATGAATGGACTGTATCTGTTCATTAATGCATTTATTCACCTTGCCCCTAGCAGAAGGGACTGTATTCATTCATCTTACCCAGGTGGAAGAGACTGTGTCCATTGTACTAAGTCCTGGGCAAATGTCAGTACAATGGACCCATGTGACTATATACACCCCTAGACAAAGAACCCAGGCAGAGAGGAGATTTTCTGACGTAAGTCTTTCCCTGTCAGGAGCTCTGGTGCTTTTTCTGTATTCTTTTCTGTAAAATAAATCCTGTCTTACCACTGATCTGTGGTCCGTGGATTCATTCTTCAAATCCCAGAGACCAAGGACCTACTGAGGAAGAAATTCCAGTGTCCCTATGACACCACAGCACTCTACTGAGGGTGACAAAGTGAGACTCTGTCTCTAAATAAATAAATAAACAGTTTGATTCTAATTCTTGACTTGCAGGACTTTCTCTTACTTATTTTACCTAAGATGTACAGAAAGTGCTATGTGCTGGCCCCAGAAAAACTAGCTTTTTCTTAATTTCCCTTTAAAAGTTGAGTAGCTGGGTCCATCCACATGAAGTTTCTAATAAGCATGTATGGGCTATATGTGTAAATTAATCTGATTATGAATTAAGTTGTAAAATCATCAAATATTTGAGAATTACCATTTAAAATAAAAGAGGAAGATTAAAAACAGGAAAATATAAATAAAACAGATGACATAGATGATGCAGAGAACAGAAATGATCATTGAAACCATAACATTTCTAAAAAGAAAGAAAAGAAATAGTTGTAACAAAGAAATAAAGATAATATGTTACAAAAAAGGAGTGTTCAGGGAACAATAGTTTTTAGAATTTAAAAATTTTAATATATAAGTCAGACAAAGGGAGATGTAGGGCAGAGGGCTGGTTTTGGTGTTTTTTTGTTTGTTTGTTTTGTTTTTTTTTACATTTCCTTTTTCTGTGTGTGGTAAACTCAAAGCATTCCTCAACTTTTAAACCAATATATATGTATCTTTGATAAAAATGACTTTAAACAAATAATGATCTCCATAACTTACATATTTTGACAAATATTACCCATATCCAAGAGACTTGCATTTTATTGAAATTTTTCCAGTATCTTCAGAAAGAGCTCTAATGTGATTAAGCAGGAGCTGTTTCCCTTATCTGTTCTCCCTTTAAGGGGCCCAGCCATCTTTTTCTAGAACCTTTTTCCCTATAAACTCTGAATCATATCACAAATGTTGCCTCCTTTGCTATCCACATGGAGAACTTGGAAATCCTCCAAGTGTACAATTTTATGGCTCCGACCTCTTACAATCTTGTGCTATAGATATTTATTATTCCTCTCTTATGAGATTATAAGTATCCTCAGGAGCAGGCCTTTGCCACTTGTATCTCACTTGTATTTAGGGAGGTGGACATGCTTTGCAGTTGAATGCCCAGCTTCTAGAGACAGAGGGTCAGGAATGGACCCAGGCTCTAAAACTTGAGTCATTTGACCTTGGACAAATTATTTCGCTTTTTGTGCCTCAACGCAATTGGTTGTAAAATGAAGACCATAATAGTTTCTACCTCATATGGTGCTGTTAGTGTTAAATGAATATGGGAATATCTGTATTTGAAGGACTTAGAAAAGAACCCAGCATATAGTATCTGCTATATGAGCTCACTAATATTGTTGTGATTGCTTTGTGGTTGTCATCATTTGTTTTTAATATTATTGTTAATATAAACATTGAATAAATGAGTGAGAAAGTCCTTCAATTTTCATTAGAAAATGATTCACATATGCTTGCCATCATTTGACTTCAGATCATCATCTGAAAACTAAGAAACTTAGTTGGTTTCATGAGTTGTCTGCTGAAATGAAAAGGAACAACAGGCTATGCTATAATTGGGAACGCTGTTTGTGACCATCTTTGTTGTTCTCTATTAAGGAAAAAAGGCTTCCATAATTTATTTGTGTAAAGAAGCTATTTTAGTCTGGTGTGAGTTCTTTTGTTCTCATTATCCTGCTACTTTTTTTTTTTTTTTTTTTTTCTGAAGAGAAAAGATTTTCTAACTTGGAAAATTCTTTTGAATCTCTTCTCTTCTTAGATATGAGATGAAGGAGGATTTAAGAAAATCAGGTATTCTTCTCGGAAGCAAAGACTCTGTATAAATTAGAAAAATTATAAAGTCATACAAAAAATACGAAATCATTAAAGTGGTATAAAATATAATGGTGAATATATAACTAAGGGTTCAGCAGCTTGCTTTGCAAATATTTAAACTCATTTTATTCTCTATGATTTATTTATGTAATAGTACATTAGTTACATAAATGGAGAGTCTGAGTGCCCTTAGTGCTCTTTCTTTAATAAGACCAACAAATAGAAAAGTTCCAAGAAAAATAGTGAATCTTCAAATTAACACTATTATTTTCCCTCAATTGTTATCTTCAAATATTAACAGTGAGGGTTTTTTTTTTTTTTTTTAACAATACCCACTTACTGAACCAAGCTATATGTTTAGAAAAGCATTCCTACCTTGAAAAAGCCCCACGATGCATCAATTTCTATACTTTAATTCATGTAGTATTTAATATAGCTTATTAGATAAATTTTGAGTGATAACTATTTCAAAACCATCAGAGATTAAGCATGGCATTAGACCACTCTGAGTTTATACTATACATATATTTCTGAGTGAAGATGATGTTTGGGCCACAAGCATCACATACAAGTAGCTCTGACCTTGTGAAAAATAACAGCAATAGGAAACAAACATATTTTTCTACAAGTCATTCCAACTTCATCAGATATTTAACCTCTTTGTTCTTGTCAAAGCCAAACATATTATTTTATTTTACAATATTTTCTCCTCATCAGCAAAGCACAATATCTTCTTCAATTAATATATAATGCTGTAAGTTATTTTAGCAAATAATCCATTGTGCCAACATGAGAACCAATATTTTTCTGGCCTTTGGTTAAAACTCAAAAATGAATTGGCCATTTCGACAATGATCAAGTCCAGTGAATTTGTGAACAGTCAGGTTTTCATAGTGTGTTCTGCTCTGTACAATAAAAACGTGGCCTGATTCTAAATATAAAGGAAAATAAATAATTTGGGGAAAAATAAACACATATACAGTTCATTCTGTAATTATAGAGGAAATTAAAAAATGTTAAGAGGTGTATATACCTTGAATAAATTGTTGGAAAACAATGATCTAGTGTAAGAATAATAAGATATACCCCTCCTCATATCATGTATGTATGATACTCATGTAAAATAGTAGCATTATTTTGCAACTAAGATTTAAAAAAATAACACCTCACAAACAGGCACTCTTAATCCATAAACTCTATATTTAAAATTAGCGTGTAATAACGTTGTATAGAATTAAATCTATGTGTGTGTGCACACAGATGGTAGATAATTAGTTAGGAATAGCTCTCCTGGGAAGGCAGGCAAGGCAGGGCCCACCTCAGTGCCACCCACATTAATTCTGCCCCAATGATTGCTCACACCTAGGGAGGTGGGAATACCCTACCAGTCTACCAATCAGAACTTGGTGTACCAACTGCAAAAGGATGTAGAAGGCTCTCTGGCCTTAGAACAGGTACAATAGAGTCTCAAAGGCAACCCCTGGAACAGCCTTAAGACTAGTTATTATGTGGTCCACCCCTCTCCCCCATG
Source organism: Loris lydekkerianus (assembly GCA_963574355.1). Taxonomy (NCBI): domain Eukaryota; kingdom Metazoa; phylum Chordata; class Mammalia; order Primates; family Lorisidae; genus Loris; species Loris lydekkerianus. The sequence continues at coordinate 3,354 of CAUYPK010040759.1, read as the reverse complement.
GGCTCTCAAAGAGGCTCATGGGAGGGACCATGCTCAGTAAGACTCTGGCTCCACAGTGACCACTGATCCACAAGGTAGACCTGACCCAGTTGCTGTAAAGGAACCACTGGTCATAACTCTTACCTCTTTGGCCCATTTGCTGTCTATGGCTACTATAGCTTGCTCTATAAGCCTGCATCTTGCTCTTACTCCGTAAATCTATCTTTCTCTTTCTCAATAAATGTCGTTTCATGCTTGCCTTACTTTGGGGTGTCTGGTCATTTTTTGACCAAGAACACTTCAAGAACTAAGGACCCAGGAAGCTGCCTAAAACCTTGACATTTTAGGACACAGGTAGCTTCCTAGTTACCCAACACATATACACACACACACACACACAAATAAGTACACACAAAACTAGGAAAATCTGAATAAGGTTGATGGATTATATCCATGTACTGGTTGTGATACTTAACAGTAGTTTTGCATGAGGTTGTCATTGGGAAAAACTGGATGAGAAGTATATGGACTTTTTGTGTTATTTTTTACAACTGTCTATGAATTGACAATTATCTCAAATGTTTAAATTAAAAAAAAATTATTGTGCAAAAAAATAAAAATAAAATATTTTGTCTCTTGTTTCCTTCTCCCAAAATACATTAAAAGCAGGGATTGAAAATTTGTAGTCCAAAAGCAAGATACAACTTTTTTGTGCCTTTATTTTTTTTCTTAGTAAGTCCTATGTTTTGAATGAATTTGAATTTGAAAAATGTTAAAGAAGCAGTGACTTTTCCACTAACTTCTCGTCCCATCAACTCTCTCTGTTTTATAAATTTAAATTAACTGAAGGCATTTGGTGTTTGTGGACATTCTTTTAAAGGAACTTAACACAATCTTAAAATCTCTTTTCCTTTTGAAATTTTGTCACTTGCTACAGCATGGACGAACCTCTAGGACATAATACAAAAAGAAATAATCCAGTCACAAAGGACAAACACTGTATGATGTCACTTACAGGAGGTGTCTAAAGTGAGCAAACTCGTACAAACAGAAAGTAGAGGATAGTCACCGTGGCGGTGGGAAGAGGAAATGGGGCCTTGTTTTCCAAGGGGTATAGAGTTTCAGTTGTGCAACATGAAGAAGTTCTGGAGTTCTGCTGCACAAAAATATGAATATAATTGATACTATTGAACTGTATACCTAAAAGTAGTTAACTGGTAAACAAATCTTGTCTTTCTTTTCCTTTTATTTTGCATGATCCTCACCTTTTCCTAAGAGAGAATGCATATCACACTCTGGCCATTCATATAACTTTATTATATTGGTTCCCTCTGGACCTGCTTCATTCGTGGGCAATATCTCTCCTGTAACAGCAGAGGTGGTTTCTTTTGGCCACAAGCTCACATTTTGCATGCTATAATCCCAGAGAAAGGAAAGAAGACCTCATCGCCCAGATGGAGAGAAACGACTCAAGAGAAACAGTACTGTTGGGTAATGAACAACAGTACTGAGCTGTGCCTCAGGCCCGGTCACACTCAGACCTTCTAATTTCCTAGGGCTATGATTTCTTTTGTTTCAGCTAGTCTAGTTGTGGTTCTGTCACTCATGCTCAAAGGGGTCCTGTCCCAGACAATCTGATAAGCTGATAAATGTTAATTTCAGCTCTGTCCTCATAATGCTCTGTATCATTTCAAAGTGAGTTTATCTTCTGTTTAACTATGACTTCAATCTTGTTTGAAATTCAAACAACAATCCCCAATGGGTGATCTGCACTATTAAAACTGACACTTTTTTTGTTTCGTTTCATGTTGTTAGCTATTTTAGTCTAAAAAGAAAAACGTTCCAACAGCACAGAAGCTAGCTTGGTAATAGACACTAACTCGTACATCACAGGGACCTCTCAGTTGCATGTATTTTGTACAGCTGAAAAATAATTTCAGGCAACATAGAAAATTGCGGATAGATATTAACTCTTGATCCTTGATCAAGATTTCTCAGCAGGGTATATTCTGAGTACCTGACATCTTAGGTAAATACCAAAGAGATTTAGAATCAGAAATGAATCGCTAAGTGCATCTTCATTTTAGTTTAGTATGATGGCACGTTATCTTATGCCTTAATTAAAACTACCCTGTTAAAAGCAAAATACCATTCCAATCAAAAAGAAAAAAAGTAAGAAAAACTAATCATATTGAACCTGATCGCTCATCCACTTGCCTGAAGTAGCCTGATGTGCACATCCGTGTATTTATGCAGCGATCACAGAGGTACTTCTTCATCTGTGGTTAACATAGTGTTAGATGACTATTAAAACTTACAAATCGCTTCCTCCGTAGATGTTTTAAAAATGTTTGGAAAATTATCGAGTAAGTTCTTGCATTTACTTTCCCCCTAGATACTTTAAGTACTCACACTATTACAGAGAAGCAGCAAAGAGGAGGAAGAGGTTTGCGAGTTGCCATTTGTGGCTGTGCACGCCCTTCAATCAGGCAATACCAATGCAGCAAAATGGCTCCCTTCACTGGTGAGCTCATAGTCTTCTAAATGTTGGGTCAGACCATAACTAATGATAGACAACAGCAAGGAAGGAGGTTATTGCTTCCAACAAGGCTTTTGAAATCTTTAGTAGACAAAATGTAAAGCTAACAGTTGCCACAAAATTTCAGGAGATATTAAAACTAGTGGAGGTACTGCCTCCATTGGGGGAAATGTACTGTGTACGTGACACCCCTGATACACAGAAAATTACACCTCACTTTCTAGATTAAAAAAGAGAAAATGACCTCTTTCTAATCATGAGTTATATTCCAGTTATGGAGGCTTTCAAATCCTAAGTAGATTCCTATTTTATTAAGGTGCGAAAGCTAAAGCCAAAAGTTTTCTTTGTTCTAGTTATTGCTGCTTTCTTTAGAAAATTTCTGTTCCCCCAAAATTCAAGTAACCAACCATTTAGTTTTGTGAAGACTTAACATAAACGTATCAAAGTCTGTATAACATTACGTCATTCACCAATGTTGAAAGTGTAAGAATGGGTCAAAAAATGACTGGGAAAAATTACGTTTTCTTTTTGAGAGAGAGAGTCTCACTATGTTGCCCTTGGTACCGTGCTGTGGCATCACAGGTCACAGCAACATCAAATTCGGGCTTAAAGTGATTCTCTTGCCTCACCTCCCAAATAGCTGGGACTACAGGCACCTGCCACAACACCAGGCTACTTTTGTGTTGCAGTTGTCATTGTTATTTAACAGGACTGGGCCGAGTTCGAATCCACCAGCCTCAGTGTATGTGGCTAGCACCATAACCATTGTACTACAGGAGCCGAGCCTTAAAATGTATGTTTGTTTGTTTGTTTATTTATTTATTTATTTATTTATT
>CAUYPK010040758.1:0-31379 GCA_963574355.1 Loris lydekkerianus | reverse complement strand
TCAAACTGTCGTCCTGGATAGAGTGCCATGGCATCACAGCTCACAGCAACCGCCAACCCCTGGGCTTAAGCAATTCTCTTGCCTCAGCCTCCCAAGTAGCTGGGACTACAGGCACCCTCCACAATGCCCAGCTATTTTTTTTTTTTTTTTTTAATGACAGAGCCTCAAGCTGTCACCCTGGGTAGAGTGCTGTGGCATCACAGCTCTCAACAACCTCCAACTCCTGGGCTCAAGTGAGTCTCTTGTCTCCACCTCCCAAGTAACTGGGACTACAGGCACCTGCCACAATGGCTGGCTACTGTTTTGGTTGCAGCCGTCATTGTTGTTTGGTTGGCCCAGGCTGGATTCAAACCTGTCAGCTCAGGTGTACATGGCTGGTGCCTTAGCCGCTTGAGCCATAGCACTGAGCCAACCTCTGCCTCTTTAGAGGACAATTTAAACCATTCACATCAATTGAGAGAATTGATAAGCCTGGTTGTGTTTTGGGTGTCATGATTTTCAGATGTCCAGTGGACATTTTTAATCCTGTCACCACTGTGGAAGTTGGGTTTTGTTCAAAAATTTCTGGGTGAGTTTACTTTGGAGGTAGAGCATTGCACTGGTCATTTTGGAGGATGGGTCTGAGGATATCCTGGACAGCTGGTTTAGTTACGGCAAATCTCTTCAACATGTGTATGTCATTAAAGTATTTGATTTTTCCATCACAAATTAAACTCTGTTTAACTGGATACAGGATCCTGGGCTGGAAGTTATTTTGTTTTAGGAGATTGAACGTCAATGCCCATCTTCTGGTTTTAAACATTTTGTCTGAGAGATCTGCAGTCATTCTGATACTTCTCCCTTTGTAGGTGATGCTTTTCTTACAGCTTGTAGAATTTCCTCCTTTCTCTTAACTTTGGCAAAGTTAATCACAATGTGTCTAGGAGACGCTTTATTTGGATTGAGTCTTGCTGGGATTCTGAAACTGTCTACTATCTAAAGTTCTATAGTTCTTGCAGTGCTTGGGAAATTCTCCTCAAAATCTCTTGGAGTAGAACATCTGTACCTTTAGGACCATCCTCTTCTCCTTTGGGAATTCCTATAAGATGAATGTTTGATCTCTCTCTCTTTTTTTTTAATGTTTGATCTTTTGGAGCGATCCCACAACTCTCTCAGGGAATGATCAGTTTTTGCTCTCCATTTGTCTGCCTCTTTGAGTGTTTTGGAACATTCAAAAGCTTTGTCTTCAGTTTCAGAGATCCTTTCTTCTGCCTGGTCAACTCTATTACCGAGGAATTCTACTTATTTTGGAGCTTCTCAACTAACTTTTTAATTTCCTTGAGCTCTGCGATCTCTTTTCTCATTATGTCCATATCTTTGCTGATTTTGTCTTCGAATTTCTTGAGACAATCTTAGGAATTCAATTTCCATCTTTTCTTCCATTCTATTTATTTTATTTGCCATCCATATTCTGAATTCAATTTCTGACATTGCTGCCAGTTGTCTATGCATGGCATCTTGTATCTCCTTTGTCATTTCTTGGGGGGGGGGGCATAGATCTACTCTGGTTATTTGTGTTGCCAGAGTTCTTCTGTTGGGTATGCACCATGTTTATTTTCTACCATTTGGTTATTAGAACTGGTAGGGTAAGATTGAATTGGGGTTCCTAGGTAGTAGAGAAAGCCCCTTACCAAAGCGCTAGGCTTCATAATTGTGGTTTATCTCCTACAACCTTACAAAGGCCCCTTTCAGAGTTTTGGCCAAAGACTCTGAGGACCTACTTGGTGAAACAGCACAAGCTAGCTGTTTTGTTATCAGCTGACCTCTACCCTATCCTAACAAACCACAATATTAGGTTTTTAAAATTTCGACTATGAAGAGATACAAACAGCTGCAGCACCCAGCCCCCCACCCTTCAGTTCTTTTCCACTACAGAACTACAAAGGTCAACCTCAGAATGTCCCCGAGTGGACAGTCCCAGACATGGGTTCCAATTAAATTGTCTCAGGCAGTGTAAACCCTGCTCAACAGAGAGGGGTTCGAGGGTCTCCAACAGCACAATTGGAGCCAGGGAGCCACACTCCTGCCCGCCAGACTCAGTCCACACTGTTGTCCACTTCTCTGCTCACAGGCCCAGTTGGAGCCAGAAGCCATGCCCCTGCCCACGACTCTCAGTACACACCCAGCTAACCTCTGCTTGCCAGACCACTTGGAGTCAGAGGACCACACCCCCACCTGCCAGTCTCAGTCCACTGCCTGGCAAGCCTCTGTTCACAGGCTCTGTTAGAGTCAGGGCACCACACCCACCCACAGGTCTCAGTCCTCACCTGGTAAGCCTCTGCTTACCAGCCCCGCTGGAGACAAGGGACCATGCCCTAGCCCTCAGGTCTTGGTTCACACCCAGCAAGTCACTGCTCGAGGGTTCTGTTGGAATCAGGGGACCACTCCCTTGCTCTCAGGTCTCAGTCCACACCTAGCAAGCCTTTGCTTACAGGCCCAGCAGGCTGGGGACTCAGTCCACACAGGGCAATCACTCTCCTGCTGTGGGTACCATCAGAGCCAGGTGTTCTACACCCTGTTCCACCAGACACAGCCCGAACTGAGGGTCAACACCATCACTGGCTGAGCATAGTCATAACTGGGGGACTGCTCCTCCTCCCTCTGAGTATCCCTTTCTTCCCACACCCTCTTTCTTCCTTGTTAGTCACAGATTCCATCCTGATGGTTGGCGGTCCACACTATGCCCAGATCTCTCAGGACAGGACCAAATACTCTGTGCTCTGCAGGGGGCAGAACTTCCAACTGCCATACAAGGGGGAAAGGGTGGACTGGGAGTTTGGACTTGTGGGGGGAAAATATCTGTTCAATTTTATAAGTCTGGCACAATGGTGTCTAGGTTCATAAGTGGGACCTCCCTGGAGAAAGGGACCTGGAGTTTAGCAGCTCTCTCCAGCGAGGTAAAATATTGTTTCCTGTTCATTCACAGATAGCCTGCAGCAGGCCTTGTACATGGGGGAGGGATCTCCTGTCCTCTAATCAATAGGCTTTTGTACCTGTAATTTGTTTTCTTGAATGCTCTTCCTTGGAGCTACAACTTGCTGAACTTCTTTCTGGCTCAGCTCCCCACCTTTGGCTTCATAGAGTCCAATTCCATCCAGTTTTTCTTCCTCTGCTCAGGAGCCTCTGCCCAGGAGCCTCGGCCCAGGGTTGCTGCCAGTCAGCCATCTTCTCAGGATTCCTCTATCCCTCTCATTTTTAACACCATCCTATTATTTTCTCATGCTGATTCCTTCTTTTATGACTAAGTATTTAAAACATACTTTATTTATGGTCTTTTCCCCAATAATTCTATTTTCTGGAGTTCTAGGATGGGAGTTAATCCTGTTATATGTTGTGTCTACTTACTTTCAATCATGACAGATTGTTCCTTCTTATAATTTGTAATTGTGGACTGTAAACTCAGGTTCAGCAGGGACTTAGCAGTGGGAATCCACATGACCAGGTCTGAGGGTCTGTCTCTCTGGAGAGATTTTGTGTCTTCTCTGCCAAGAGTAATTCAGGAGTATTACCAACCCTGGACCACATTATTTGTTAATTTTATTTGGGTCCCCCAGACCCTGCAGATGGTGTAAGTATCAACGTCAAGTTTAAGTGAGGGCAAGTTTTTGGTTATAAATTAACAAGGCGTATCTTTTATTGTCACCAGATATCAGAATGAGACAGACAAGGTTAGGGTGCTCCCTAGGCTGAAGGCAGATTTTTTTTTTTAATCTAGTCTTTCCCTGAGAATATCATCCTTTAAAGGTCCAAGCTTTCTTTTAGAGTCTCAGTTTTCAACCCCCCAGGCAAGGCCTCCCCTTCAATCTCTAGGTGGATGTAAGACCCAAGCCCTTTCATTGCCAAGATGCATAGCCACCCAGCACCTCACAGAGCTCTGGTGTTCATTTCCTCTTCATGCTTCCTGGGGATTCCCCTTACTTTCTTGCAACCCAGAACTTTTGTTTTTGAGGCCCTCATTTCAGGGTGCCATTTTCTGAGCCCCATCAATGTGTGTATGGATGGATAGGTGGGAGGATGGATATGTGTATGAGCTAATGGGTAGATAAATAAATGTGAGGATATATGCATGAATGTCTGTGAACTTCCTGAGGTAAGGTCCAACTTGCTATTCCAGAGTTGTCTTGATATTCCCAGACCCAGACCATGACCTAAAACATAATAGGGACTGGGCGAGGTGGCTCATGCCTATAATCTGAGCACTCTAGGAGGCCAAGGCAGGTGATTGCTTGAGCTCACGAGTTCAAGACCAGCCTGAGCAACAGCAAGACCCCCATCTCTACTAAAAAATAAAAAATAAAGAAAACAACAACAGCAACAACAAAAAATTGAGGCAAGAGGATTGCTTGAGCCTGAGTTGGAGGTTGCTTTGAGCTATGACACCACAGCACTCTACCCAGGACAACAGCTTGAGACTGTCTCACACTTGATCTTAGCCAAAAGGCCAAGAAGCAATGAAACTCTGTCTCAAAATAATAATAATAATAATAGGAACCCAGTGACGGGATAAGGGTGTTGTGTGGTTGTTTGTTTTTTAAGAGACGGAGTCTCACTTTGTCGCCCTTGGTAGAATGCCATGGCATCACAGCTCACAGCAACCTCCAGCTCTTGGGCTTAGGCGTTTCTCTTGCCTCAGCCTCCCAAGTAGCTGGGACCACAGGTGCCCACCACAATGCCTGGCTATTTTTATTTTCATTGTGTTTTTTTGTTTGTTTGTTTTTCTGTAGAGGCAGGGTCTCACTTTATTGCCCTCAGTAGAGTTCTGTGGCATTACAGCTCACAGCAACCTCCAGCTCCTGGGCTTAGGCAATTCTCTTGCCTCAGCCTCCTGAGTAGCTGGGACTACAGGCACTCGCCACAACGCCCAGCTATTTTTTTTGTTGTTGCAATTCGGCCAGGGCCGAGTTTGAACCTGTCACCCTCGGTATATGGGGCCGGTGCCCTACCCACTGAGCCACAGGCGCTGCCCTGGTTGCAGTTTGGCCAGGGCCAGAATCAAACTCCCCACCCTCAATGTATGGGGCCAACTCCCTACTCACTGAGTCACAGGTGCTGCCCCTGAATATTTTAATCAAAAAATACTCTTAAGCCTCCTGCAGACAGCATTAGACATTTCTCTTCTCTAAACTTTCTCTTCCTGGGGCCTCTGTGACTCTGCACAAGCTTGTTTCTTCCTCCCTCTCCCGGGCCATCCTCTCTGACTCTTCCTTTGTTGGCTGCCTTCTCAGAGGTCAGTTTTACTATCCCTCCAGACTCTTTCTGGGAAGTCGCACCCATGCCCCTGGCTCAATCGCTATCTCATATCCTGATGATCTCCATGTTGCTACCTTCACCTGCGGCAGATAGAGTTTTCCTATATCTATTCTCCTATTATTCTAATAGAGGATACATACATGAATGTCTGTGAACTTCCTGAGGTAAGGTCCAACTTGCTATTCCAGAGTTGTCTTGATATTCCCAGACCCAAACCATGATCTAAAACATAATAGGGACCAGACGAGGACCATTTTTAACTAGCCTTGGGGTTGCCCAGAAGAGAGTTTGCATTTCCCAGGCTCCCTTGCAGCTAAGGGTACCCATGTAACTGGGTCTGGCCCCTCTTCTCACTCCTCTTTTTCTCTCCTGCTAGTTAGAATCCGGCCGTGATGGTGAGACACTGTGGATGAGGGCAAGATCCAAAGGATGGCTGAGCGATGAGACAGAAGGAGCCTGAGTCACGGGCTCTGCACGCCAGCCCTGAGCTACACACCTCAGCGTTATCACATGATAGAAAGCTAATACTTTCTTTTGTATAAATTACTGTCCTTCTGGGTCTCTGTGAAGCCAAACCTATTATATGTTAACTAAAACACCATGTCAGGTCTCTCCTGATTTCAAGACCTATCTATCTCTCTAACAGCTGCCTAATATTACCCCCAAGAATGTCTCAAAATGATCTTAGATGTGTGACCACTTCTCACCAAGCCTGGTCTTCTCTCTCCTTCCTCCTTGACTCCTTCTTGCCCCCTCCCAAATGTCCCTGGGTTTGCCCACTTCTCTCCACACCTATTTTTACAATCTTGGCTCTGTTCCACTCACTACCCCTGAACTGTATCTAAGTGGTCTACCTGTCTCCATTTTCTTTCTTTTTTTTTTTGAGACAGAGTCTCATTATGTCGCCCTGGGTAGAGTGCTGTGGCATCACAGCTCACAGCAACCTTAAACTCTTGGCCTTAAGCGATTCTCTTGCCTCAGCCTCAGTGATTCTCTTGCCTTAGCTGGGACTACAGGCACCCACCACAACACTCGACTATTTTTGTTGTTGTTGTTGTTGTTGTTGTTGTAGTTGTCATTTGTTGTTTAGCTGGCCCAGGCCAGGTTCGAACCTACCAGCCCCAGTGTATGTTGCCGGCCCCCTAAACACTGAACTACTGATGCCAAGCCTCTTTTTTTTTTTGAGACAGAGTTTCACTTTCTTGCCCTCTGTAGAGTGCTGTGGCATCATAGCTTACAGCAATATCAAACTCCTGGGTTTAAGCAATTCTCTTGCCTCAGCCTCCCAAGTAGCTGGAACTACAGGTGCCTGCCACAATTCCCGGCTATTTTTAGAGACAGGGTCTTGCTCTGGCTCAGGCTGGTTTTGAACTCCTGAGCTCAAGCAATCCACCCACCTTGGCCTCCCAAAGTGCTGGGATTACAGGCATGAGACACTGCTCCCAGCCTGAAACTGAACTTTTTGTGTGCCACTTATAAATGTTACCTATACATCAGTATTTGGGAAATTTTTCCTTTGTTAACCTATTGATATTAAGGAATAAAGTATGTAGCCAGGCATTGTGGTGACTGCCTGTAGTCCCAGCTGCTCGGGAGGCTGAGGCAAGAGAATCGCATAAGCCCAAGAGCTGAAGATTGCTGTTTTTCCTTTTACATCATGGCAATCTACTTAGGGCAATAAAGTGAGACTCTGTCTCTATAAAAAAAAAAAAAAAAAAAAAAAAAAGGAATAAAGTATGAAATATTAAGCAAAAAACCTCACTTTAATAAAAACTTAGATATTGCAAAAAATTCTATTAATAGAAACAAAAATGGACATTTGAAGTAAAATGAGAATACTTTTTTTGATTTTTATACTAGCAAAATTTTTCATGAGTTTCTTTTTTTCCTTTTTTTGAGATAGGCTCTAGCTCCGTCACCCTGGCAGTATCATCATCATAGCTCAATGCAACCTCAAACTCCTGGGATCAAGTGGTCGTCCTGACTCAGCCTCTCAAAATGCGAGGATTACAGGCTTGAGCCACCACACCCAGCCCCTTTGATGAGTTTCATAACTTCCTTTTGTCTGCATCCTCCCCCAAACTATTGGGTTCCTCTGTTAAACAATGCTACTTCTTCAATAAAGGACTATTGTCTCAAAGTGTTCCTTCCAAAGTTTTAAACTAGTTTTAATTTGGGAAGAGAACATTCTGTGGTAGATAGTGCTGAAAAATTAAAAAATCAAAATAATAAAGGACTTATTTTATGGGAAAACTTGCAGTCACGTTGTAGAGTTTTATATTAACTGTAACAGGATGTCTAAGAACATTTATTAGCTAGTTTCTGAGATCAAACAGCAGTACACTTTTCTAGAAGACAGAAAGTGGGTGGCCATCATATTGGCAGAGAATGCTGGCCCAGAACATAGATAGGAGAAGGTGGGAGGCTTCACAAAGGAGATGCTGGCCTCAACGAGACCCTTAGGAGAAAGAAGAGAAAACAAATGATTAATTAAGGGAGAATCTCTCCAGACATTCCCAAATGTCCCCTGGGTGGGGGAGAAGAGAACATGAACTACTGACCTCAATGGGGCACTTTAACCAATTAACACATCTGCCTGCAGAGCTTACAACCTGCTCGGGAACGGATGTATTGGGGAACCAAAGCCACTCAGCTGCCATGGAGAACCCTCTTATTTTGGTGGCAAAATAAAAGATTAAGATGAATAGACAGGCCAGGTGCAGTGGCTCTCACCTATAATCCTAGCATTTGGGGAGGCTGAGGCAGAAGGATCACTTGAGGCCAGGAGTTCAAGACCAGCCTGAGCAAACTAGCAAGACCCCATCTCTACAAAAAAAAATATGGGTGTGGTGGTATGTGCCTGTAGTTCCGGCTACTTGCGAGACTGAAGCAAGAAGACTGCTTGAACCCAAGGGTTCAAGGCTGCAGGAAGCTATTATAACAACAATAAACTTAAAAAAAAAAAAAAAAAAAAAAAAGAAGAAGAGAAAAGCATTAGTAGGTAAAACAAGAAATACGTAAGAAAACAAATAAGCAAGATAATACACCCATGTACCAAGAAGAGGCTTCCAGGAAGACATTGCAATTGGAGAGCAAGAAAAATTTCTGGAAATATAAATATGATTGCCCAAATTAAAACACCTCTCAGGCCACGTACACCAAAGCTGGCGGGGTTGAGCCCAGCCTGGGCCTGCTAAACAACAACAACAACAACAACAACAAAAATAAAATAACCAGGCATTATGGCGGGCACCTGTAGTCCCAGCTACTCAGGAGGCTGAGGCAAGAGAATTGCTTAAGCCCAAGAGTTTGAGGTTGCTGTGAGCTGTGACCCTATGACACTCTACCAAGGGCGACATAATGAGACTCTGTCTCAAAAAAAAAAAGTACTTTATATAATAAAACACCTCTCAAGATGTGGAGAAAAATGACAAAAAAATTAATTTAATTTTTAAAAAGGGAAAATATGAAAGAAAAGAGATGGAGGGTCAATTCATTCAATATTTGCTTAATGGGAGTTCCGGAAAGAAAGAACAGAGAAAATGGAGTGGAGGAAATAATCCAATAAGATACTATTCTATTGGGAAAACATTTCCAACAGAGTAAAAGTTTGAGCAAGTGGTCCTCACTTCAGCTGCACACTGGAATCTCTGGAGGAGCTTTTAAAACACTGATGCTGAGGCTCCTGCTTCTGGCCAAGATGAGTAACAGGAGTGGAATCACCCTCCTGCTTGAAGCAATCACTACCATCATCATCACCAGGCCAAAAACAGCCCCAATACATGGAACAGTAGTGTTCAAAACACTGGACATGAAGCAATGACAGTAATGAAAGCAATAAAATCCCAAAAGAAAGGAAAAGCCGTGTTTACAGGTAATGTCCTTTCAGGAATTTCCAGCTTAACACCTTTGAGAGAGTTTCTTAACAGTGGGGCAGGGACGGGGAAGCGAAGCGGGGGCCCACACTTCCTGAGTTGAGGAAAAGAAACATGGAGTCCAAGCAAACCACCACAGCTAGAGCTTACAGGCTAGAACACTGGAGAAGAGAGGGCTGCCAGAGAACCTCAGAGAACTCAGAGGGTCCCTCTCATGTAGTCTGCAAAGAATTAATCAGCACGTGTGTGAGGCAACCATCCAAGGCCAGGGAAAGAACCATCTGAAAGGATTAGAGGAACAGTGCCAGGACTCACACAAGGCCAGGGCCAGGGCCTTTTCCCACCAGCCAGGCTGGAAAAACTCATAATTCACAAGGCATTGGGTAGAGTATACAGGAAGGTTTGGCCTCAGCAATAGCAAATAATTAACCCTAGGACCCGCCTAACGAATCATAAAGATTACACAAATACCTCATGCTCAACAGGGTAAAATTTACAATACCTGACAAGCAATCAAAGATTATTTCAGGCATAATAAAGCAATTAATAGAGTAAAGAGACAATCTGCAGGCTGGGAGAAAATATTTGCAAGCAATACATTTGATAAGGTGTTAATATCTAAAAATATATGAGGAACTCAGGTCTGGTACAGTGGCTCATGCCTGTAATCCTAAACACTCAGGGAGGCTGAGGCCAGTGGATTGCTTGAGCTCAGGAGTTGAAGACCAGCCTGAGCAAAAATGAGACCCCTAAAAATAGAAAAACTAGCTGAGCATTGTGGCGGACACTGGTAGTCCCGGCTACTTGGGAGGCTGAGGCAAGAGGATCGCTTGAGCCCAGGAGTTTGAGGTTGCTGAAAGCTATGATTCCATGGTACTCTACCCAGGGCACAGAGTGAAACTCTATCTCAAAGAAAAAGAGGAAGGAAAACATGACTTATAATGGGGAGAATAATCAATCGAAATCAACCCAGAACTGACACTAATGTTAGAATGAGCAGAGAAAGGCATTAAAAGTTATTATAACTGTATTCCATATGTTTAAAATGTTAAGTAGAGATCCAGAGATATGAAGAAAAAATAGAAGTAGAATGCTGGTTACCAGGGCTGAGGGGAAGGGGTAAAGGGGAGTTATTTAATGAATAGGTGGAAAAGTTTTGGAGGTCTGTTTTGCAACAATATGAATATATTTAAAACTACTGAACTACACACTTGAAAATATGGTAAAATGGCTCAGCACCTATGGCTCAAGCAGGTAAGGCACCCTGAGCTGGCGGGTTCAAATCCAGCCCAGGCCTGCCAAACAACAATGATGGCTGCAATCAAAACAATAGCCGGGCATTGTGGCAGGCGCCTATAGTCCCAGGTACTTGGGAGGCAGAGGCAGGAGAATTGCTTGAGCCCAGGAGTTGGAAGTTGCTGTGAGCTGTGATGCTACAGCACTCTACCCAGGGAGACAGCTTGAGGCTCTGTCTCAAAAAAAAAAAGAAAAAGAAAAAGAAAATACGGTAAAACCTCCATAGTTGACCACTTCCCTACACTGACCACCTCCTTAAGTTGACCTGGTCATTTTCATAGACCAGACATGTACCACATGTACATATCAGTACAGCAGGCCTAGTTCCTTATGTTGACCACCTCTGTATGTTGACCAGTTTGTTATAGTCCCTTGGGTGGTCAATTTACCTAGGTTGTACTATATATGTAAGTACATAAAAAGATGCTCAGTCATTAAGAAAATACAAATCAAAACCACAATGAGAAATCACTTCACACCCATCAGGATGGCTATAATCAAAAAGACAGACAATAACAAGTGTTGACCAAAATGTGGAGGAACTGGAACCCTTGGACGTTGTTAGTGGAAATATGAAATTGTGCGGTGGCTTTGAAAAACAACTTGGCGGTTCCTCAAAAAGTTAAACATGACTTTTAAATTCTATTCCTAGTATGTATCCAAGAGAAACTGAAAATATATGTCCACACAAAAACATGTACATGAATTTTCACAGCAGTGGTATTCATAACAGCAAAAAAGTAGAAACAACACAACATGTCCATCAGCTGATGAATGGATAAACAAATGTGGCATAAATACACTATGTACACTGGAACAGTATACTGCCATTTAAAGGAAGAAGGACAGACACATGCTACTACACGAATGACCCTTGGAAACATGCTAAGTGGAAGATGTCAAACCCAAAAGGCCAAACACTGTATGATTCCATAAATTTTATTTTATTTATTTATTCATTTTTCTTTTTTTGAGACAGAGTCTCAAGCTATTGCCCTAAGTAGAGTGCTGGCGTCATAGCTCACAGCAACCTCCAACTCAGACTCAAGCGATCCTTTTGCCTCAGTTTTTCTATTTTTAGTAGAGATGGGGGTCTGGCTTTTGCTTAGGCTGGTCTCGAACTTGTGAGCTCAAGCAATCCACCTGCCTCAGCCTCCCAGAGTGTTAGGATTACAGGCATGAGCTACTGCATGGGGCCTATAAATTTTAATATGAAATATCTAAAATAGGCAAATTCATAGGTACAAAAAGTAGAAAAATGGTTACCATTGGCTGAGGAGAGGGAGATACGGACAATGACAAGTAGGGGGTTTCTTTGGGGATTATTAAAATGTTCTAAAATTATACAGCAATGACGATTGCACAATTCTATGACTGTACTAAAAAATACTGAATTCAACACTTTATTTTTATTTTATTTTATTTTTCTTCGAACGCAATTCAAATGATTGTATTTTTGTCTGAAGTACAGATCTAAAAATGGTACAAACTGTACCCAAATATTAAACCATGAATTAACCAAACAGAAAGAAAAAAATAATTCTCCTGAATTAGGTTTCCATTTTTCACTCCCACTTGCCTCTAACTATTGCTCTTTGAGGATATTTAATTAAATCTTTAATGGAGGACCTGTGATAATAAGATCTGCCATAGCTAATGTGACACACCCCGGACCCCAGGCAGGGTACCATGGAAGCTGAAATGGTTCACTTCTTGCTGGAAGCCAACCCTATTTTCCATTTTGCTTCAGTCTAGGCCTGTTGAAATGAGATAACTCTCAGTAGGTACTGACCAGTTTGGTATGGAGAGAAAAACAAAGTACAAAAATAATTTTCTCTTAGAGAAAAAGCAAATGGAAGACACCAACCACAACTGTGGAGCACAACAGCCAGGGGAGGGAAGGAATCCCCTCCCCAAAAGTCCCCTGTTTGTCAGCTTCTCACTTCCCTGACCCTCTTTGCTTCAGGCACTATGCCTAAAGGTGCCACAGTGGCTTCACAGGAAGCATGAAGTTTAAGAAACTGGAGGCTTTGCACGACATTTATATTCTGTCTATAGAAATACACACACGGTATGGACTATTGTTAACACTGTTGGCCTGCTTGCCATCAGCTCTGCAGGTTTCTAAAGGAGACTTTTTATTCAGAGAGACCCTGCTGGTCTTGGAGCTGCACAGGATGATGAGGCTGACTCTTAGTAGTAACAGAAATGATCCTCCTATACCATATGGCCAAAGAACAGCTGCCCGTCCCAAGTCTACAGGGATGAAATTAACTGTGGAGTTTGGTTGTTTTTTTAAGTCACTGAATACATACATAGATGCAGCATAGTTTAATAAAATTGCTTTTCTTATGTTCCATTGCTTCATGAAGTCACACCTCATATACAGTCATTAAAACTCACCGACTACTGGAACCAAAGGTAGAAGGCCCCGACAGTATAAAAGCATGGCAAGGAATTATGGATCCGAAGGTAAATCTGAGGATGGGGCAACTCACACTGTGTAGTACAGGCACTGAGTGCTTTCTAGTTAAGTCTGAGAGGAGAGGACTTCACTCATGAGGACTATCACTCAATCACCAAAGAGGAACAAAGGCTTCTCTTGGCTTTGGCACCTTCTGTTCCTTGGGAGGGCTTCTGACTGGTAGAGGGAGAGGATCCTCAATGTCCTCTCTTTCAAAGTGGATTGATAGTGCTAGATGGGCCAACAGGACCCAGAAACAGAAATTAAAAGCTGCGGTCAGTCACGTGGGTCCTCATCAACACACAGCAGCACCACCAATACCTTCAGGCCTTTGCTCAATCTAAAGCCCAGCAAGAGGGGAAACTCTTTAGGACAGAAGAAAGAGAGCTGGTGAAGGCCATGCTCTTTCGCAAAGGCTTGATTTTCTAGGCCTATGGTTCCCAATGCCCAAACTGCAGACCAATACTGGTCTGTGGCCTGTTAGGAACTGGGCCACAGAACCAGTGAGGAGTGGCAGGCAGGCAAGCAAAGCGTCATCTATATTTACAGCTACTCCCCATCACTCACGTCACTGCCTAAGCTCTGCCTCCCTTCAGATGCTCCCTGACCACAACCAGGAGGACTGCTGCTCTAGACCACACATAGCTATATTGTCAGTGTGGAATGTGATCCCACCTCAAAAATGCATGGCACTAATTTAAGAGTAGAGCATCTTGGGGAAGTTCAGGATACCTACTCTAACACTTCAGAATGTGGAAACCACACCCGTATGCAAGTATATTTATTCTCTAAAAGTCTAAAGGGATATTTTTGTTTCCAAGCACCAGATCAAACTTTTTAAAAAGTTCAATCACTTAGAATAGTACACATGTTAAGTAGCCTTTAAAGAAACCCTGTATCTTAAAAGGGTTAAGCAATCCTTTATAACTATCTTCATGAAATATGGTCACCTCTGGGTTTTTCTGGTAATCTGACATTAAACATGGAACCAAATTGCCTTTCATTCAACATATAACTATCTAACCTAATGTGCAAGTCCAGGTTCAGGCAAAAGTCCTGACAGAATTATGTTCTGCCTTTCAAATTGCATACATAGGGCCACTCGTCACCCCGTATAGTCTACCAAGCAACAGCGATTTTTCTACTTCAGTACGATTATGGACATATACACTATGATGTAAAATAGAGATCCTTCCATAAAGTTTAAGATTTAGGGTAGAAAAAGAGAAGTCAAAAACTAAATTCTCAAGAAAGCAAAACAATTCCACGCTGGTCTTGTACTCCATGAAACCCGGAGATGAACTGTAGTCCTCCACACCTGTGCTGGGATGCAGGCCCTCCAGGACACTTCAGTATGCTTCCAACTGGCTCAACATCAACCTCCAGCTGTATTCATAGGCCAAAAATAGCCAGCACTTCACCCCATTGGCAAGGCAGGCTCGAAACATAGTAGGCTTCAGTCCAGAATAATAAGGCGATTATTCGTTCATTTTTCACAACATTGATAAAGGTTTCAATAAATCCTTCCTGTTTTCCAGACATGGAAAGAACTTGAATTCTGGATTTGATACAATCCACTGGGTACATAGCAAGCCAGAGGCAAATTCCACCAACTCCATCACTTAACATCAAAAAGACAGAGCCTAGTTCATCTTTTGTATTTTTTTTTTTTTTTTTTTTTAAGAGACAGAGGCTCACTCTGTCGCCCTCAGTAGAGTGCTGTAGCATCACAGCTCACAGCAACCGCCAGCTCTTGGGCTTAGGCGATTCTCTTGCCTTAGTCTCCTGAGTAACTAGGACTACAGGCACCTGCCTGCCACAATGCCTGGGTATTTTTTTGTTGCAATTTGGCCAGGGCTGGGATCTAACCTTCCACCCTCAGTGTATGGGGTTGGTGCCCTACTCACTGAGCCACAGGCGCTGCCCCCTAGTTCATCCTTTGGTCTTCCCGATGCAAAAAATGACCAGCTCAGTTCATAGCCACCGAAGAAAAAGAAAAAGCCTGGTACTTCTCAAAGTAAAGTGCTCAAGAGTCCATGGTAGAAGCCCAAAGAGCCATCCTTTCTAAGGATACTCTTCACAACAGACTAAACTGTATTCTGACTTTGGGTTATCTTTCCGGATGTCTCCATCTCATACATGGTCTGCAGCCGGCACTTCACAAGCTCAGTGGGACACAGCGCCAGCGTAGCAAGGGCAGAGGCAAAGGAACCAGCAGCTGCATTCTGCAAATCACTAAGCTTTGCCTCGAGTTCTCAGCAATGTTGGCTGTTCCCAAGCTGTGGGAAACAGCTTGGGCTGGTGCCCTTGTAGAAGCCATGAAAGCCCACCTGGGCGTAGGTCTTCAAGCAGCAGTCAGTAAGGCCCGGGACAGGTCGGGGAATGTCTGCATCTTCATTTTCATGGTGTGGAAGGGCTGCCCGGTCAGGACACATGCTGTCCCCCCTGCGGCCTCTGCCGTGAGGTCAATGGCAGCTTGGATAGCGGGATTGGACTTCATGTTTGCCCACTCCTCTGTTGGTCTCTGTGCAAGGTAACTCTCTAGGGCTTATGAAGGCACTGCATATCCCACTGCCCGCCCCGGCTCTGGGTCTGCGGCCCGGACTCCTGCTTTACACCAAGTCCGCTGCAGCCGGCTCTCAGCCCCGACCCCCCGCGCAGTCGGCCCGGCCTTACTATTATTATTACTATTTTTTTTTTTTTTTTTTGAGACAGCGTCTCACTATATCACCCTCAGTAGAGTGCTGTGGCATTACAGCTCACAGCAACCTCAAACTCTTGGGGTTAAGCGAGTCTCTTGCCTCAGCCTCCCAAGTAGCTGGGACTACAGGCACCGGCCAAAATGCCCAGCTATTTATGTTCTTGTTGTTGTTATTGTAGTTGTCACTTTTGTTTGGCAGGGTTTGAACCCGCCAACTCTGGTGTATGTGGCTGGCGCTCTAGCCGCTGACCTACAGGCACTGAACCACACTTTATTTTATTTTTCGAGAAAGAGTCTCACTATATCACCCTCAGTGGAGTGCCATAGTGTCATAGCTCACAGCAACCCCAAACTCTAGGGCTGAAGCGATCCTCTTGCCTCAGCCTCCTGAGTAGCTGGGTCTATAGGCACCTGCCACAACACCCAGTTATTTTTAGAGACAGGGTCTTTCTGTGGCTCAGGCTGATCTAGAACTCCTGAACTCAAGCAATCCACCTGCCTCGACCTTCCGCAGTGCTAGGATTATAGGCCTGACCCCACCATGCCTGGCCTGAATTGAACACTTTAAAGGGGTGAATTGTATGGTATGTAAATTATATCTTAATTTTTAAAACAAGGCATCAAGAAAAGGGAATTAGACACATTTAAAGTTATAAAGATAACCAGTAGAAAGACTGTCAATAAAAATGTCACTAACAAAAGTAAAGAGGAGAAAAAAAATGTGAGTGAGGTAAAGACTTTGTCCTTCATATCAGGGAACCAACAGTGCTTAAAGCTATAAATAATTATCTTTACAATTCAAGAGGTGGTTGCCAGAATTAAAATCAAAACTCTATCTTCCAGTGAAGTAACTACTTTTAAGGAGCTTTGTTTTTAATTCTGAATAGAGATTTTTTATTTTTAAAGATTTTATACCTGATAACTAAATTCATTAACAAATGAGAAAGAAGGGGGATAAATTAACTCTGTCAGAAAATTTATGGATGGAACTTTTTTGCTTCTATTTTAATCACTGTTCACAGAGTATCACTGAATTGTTAACTCAGACAGGTTATACAAACACTTTTATATTTCTATATCTTCTATATTTTTCCTAATGGAAAATTTATTGGAATTCATTAGGCTGGAATAAAAAATGAAAGACTTGCTTTAGTCCCTGAAATCTTACATTCATTTGAGTAATTATTACTGCAGTTACCACCTCAAATGCATCCAAAATTGTCTGATTTCATTTGGGTAGTTAATATGCCAATGATATAAAAATGTATTAACTACCCAATTGTGGGGTGTTTTTTTGTTTGTTTGTTTTTTTGCTGGGTTTGAACCCACCACCTCTGGTATATGGGTCTGGCGCCCTACTCCTTTGAGCCACAGGCGCTATACCTTTTAAAGGGAAACTAAAATCTCTACTTATCTCCTCCTACCCCACCCACCCACACAACAGCCCCTCCCTCCCCTCAGCAGGGCAAGTTCACAAAATCCTGGACACTGGTGAAACCCAACAAGGAAAGGGTGGTGGTGGTGGTGTACTGATAGTCTAGCACCCCCTAGAGCTTATGCTTGCTAAGCGTCCCCCACTGTTCAGTTTTCTCTCTCTTTTCTTTTAAATTTTTTTATTAAATCATAAACACATAGATCATGTATACATTAATGCATTTATGGGGTACAATGTGCTGATTTCATGTAGAATTAGGAATGCTTACATCACACTGGTTAATATATACCTCACCTCGTTTACTTAATTATTTAAAATATGTTAAAATTATTTAAATTATGTTAAAATATTTATACTCTATACTAATGGATCCGACATGTACCCTTGCATTATGCACCATTGGTGTGATCCCCAGTTTTCTCTCTCTCTGTAGAACAGACACAAGACCCTCCCCTCCAGACATCAGGATCTGTCCTAAGCTGCTTTATGAACCAACTGGGAGGGAGAGTCTTGAGGATAAGGATTCTATTTGAATGAAAATTATTAATCCAACTTTTGTCCCTTTAATTAGGTTTTCTTGAACTCTTCCACCTGGGGTTTTCCTTCAATTTTTGAGGGATTAACATGTTGAAATGAATAATAATTATTGTGGTCTGAATTTTACAGCTCTGATGTTCAGAGGTGCTGGATTGCATCTCCTGAGGTGGTTACAAGCTTCATTGCAAGAAGACCAAGGCGCCCAACGTTAAATGGCTTCCTGTAATATCAATTACAGTGCCAGGGTTGGTACAAAAGTCTTGCATTCTTGAGTCCCGGGCCAGAGCCATTGTCAACTTTAGCCCATAAAATTTTCTTAGACACTCTCATTTGAGGATGGGCAAGATGTGAGGATGGAAAAGGGAGAAGTTTGAAAATGCACTATTTGTGACATGTGACTCAAAAGCACTCCTTGGTATTTGGTAGTGTGATGTCAGTTGAGTTTGACCTCAGTCTGTCACAGTCGTGGGCAACATCATAGCATTGAGAGGAAGCACTGAGAGAAGCAGCTTGCCTTTGGATCAGTGATTTTCCTGGTGACTTTTCTTATTCACGTGCCTTCCACCTGATGCTCCCTGAGTGAAGATGTCCGGGGACTTCTGGGCCCCACCCAGTGTGGGGAGGGCCAGAGTAAGAAGAGTGAGAGCAAGCACCCTTGGCTTTGGGGTCTTTACCTCATAGCAGCAGCCTCCTCTTTCACACCACTCAGGGTTGGGACATCATGAATTTGGGTGTCACCTTGCGTAGGCCCATGCTAATCTCTTTATCATTCTGACTTTTTGCTGCTGAAGCGAGCGCACAGCACAGCAAGGGTGTTGTGTGAGCCTCCAGGACAGAGGCCAGTGCCCACACTGACAAAGGGCTCTGCCCTCTCAGCTCGGTGTAGCTTCCGCTCACTAATGGTGAGTGTGCGGTGCCTGCCATGGCGAGGTGCCCACATGTTTTCTGGATGGATCAGTGGGTTGTGGACAGAGAGGAGACTGACGATAAGGTGAGGGGTCATGTACCTGAGGACTTGCCTGACCACCCGCCTGAGTTCCAGTTTAGAATTTCAGCTGTTCTAAAGGACATTTCTACCGACCTGTTCCACAAGAGCCCTAAACTCAACATTTCCAAACTGACCCACCATGTCCCCTCCTTTCCTTTACCCAGTCTTCATATAGGGTATCACTGCTTTCCTGTCTATCCAGGATAACAGTTTCTGAATCCCAAACTCTTCTCACCCCACCACCTTCAGAATGGAAACCAAGTCTTCATGAATGCTGTTTTCAAAAGAGCTTCCTGCACCCACCTTCCTCTGTCACCACGTGGCTCTTGCTGAGATTCACTAGCCCTATTCGCGGGGCCCACCACAATGCCCTTCTGCCCACAGTTTCTCCTCCCTTTAACCTACTTTGCACATTGCACCGAGGCCCAGATCTGATTGTCTTAGTCCATTTGTTTGTTTTGTTGGTTTGTGTGAGACAGAGTCATACTCTGCACCCTGTGTAGAGTGCCATCGTGTCATCATAGTGCACAGCAAGCTCAAATTCTTGGGCTAGAGCAATCTTCTTGCCTCAGCCTCCCGAGTAGCTGAGACTCAGGTGTCCACCACAATGCTGAACTAGTTTTTGTATTTTTACTAGAGACAGAGTCTCACTCTTATTCAGGCTGGTCTTGAACTCCTGAGCTCAAGCATTCCACCTGCCTCAGCTTCTCAGAGTGCTGGGATCAAAGGCATGAGCCTCCACACCTGGCCCTGATTGTCTTAGTCCATTTGTGCTGCTGTAACAAAATCCCTTATATTGGGTAATTTATAAACAATAGAAATTGATTTTTTTATGGTTCTGGAGGCTGAGAAGTTCAAGATCAAAGCACCAGCAGCCTTGGTGTCTGGTGAGGGCTACTCTCTGGTTTCAAGTTGACCCTTGTTGCTATGTCCTCCAGAGGGAAGAAACACTGTCTCCTCACCTGGGTAAGGGACAGAAAGGCAAGAGAGCACTCCCTTCTGCCTTCCCCCACTTGATCTTAGCCAAAAGGCCAAGAAGATCCCTTTCTACCTTCCTAAGAGTGCTAAATACCTTCATGAGGGCAGAGCCCCCTTGTCTTAGTCACCTACCAAGGCCACACCTCTTAATATTACTGCATTGGGAATTAAGTTTCAATATAAATTTTGGAGAGAACAAGAACATTCAAACCCTAGCACTGATCTAGTCACTCAATTGCTAAGAAATCTGAGACAGACTCCATTGTGTACATTAATGGCTGCCAAGTGTTTTGCTCGTGTTCTCCATTTTATCATCCCAGTGTATGTATTTATTTATAATTAATTATAAATCATTCTTGAGTATATGTCCCCAACATATGTATATTCACAGATTACATACATATTGCTATCTCGATGCATTACACGTATTATAAAACATATGCAAAATTGAAATTGAGGTGTCAGCTAGGCGAAAACATAAATAAATAAAAATCGAACCAAATAAAAAACATATGGAAAACTTGAAACGAAAAGGCTACGTGAGCGTTTTGCCTTTCCTCACACATTCTGAAGGGCCTGTGTGCATCTTCGTTTTCTCTCCCCCATCCTGATTCTCTGATTTCTCCATGTTATGAAATTGTGTTTTTCAAGACACAGTCCACACCACTCTCCTTGGACCCTGATTCTCCACACAGACTTCCTCAGTGCTGCCTTTACGTCTATATAAAGGTATTTAGATCCTAACCCTCTCTTGCTGTGTGATCCGAGAGTATCTTTCTGGCGGACGCGGAGGGAAAAGGCAGAGGTTGGGGTCTATATCCCTGTCACTGCCAACTTTGCGCATGGTGGTAGTCACGTGCATCTTTCCTTCCTTGTCAAACATTCCAGAGAGGGATTCCCCCCCCCCCCCCCCAGCTTTCCTCTTCCTCTGGGAAAAGTGCGTCTCCTACAGAGGAGGTGGAAGCAGGCAGTCAGACAGGCACAAGGGTGGGCAGTAATTGCACAAGATGCCCCAAAGTAAACTTAATTCTGAATATCAAGCAATTAGGTTAATGTGATTTAGAACAACATGATCAGTGAAGTTTGTGTTTACTCTCCCCTCAGACTGTAATTAACTCATGCAAGTGCTGGAGGTTGTTAAATTTTAGTAAACGGATAATAGAACTGTTCTTTGAAATAAAAGCAGTGACAACAACCTAGTCATTTTACAGCGGTGTGAATGGAAGATAATTACAGTTGGAGGCGACCAGCCGATTGTCTTCCAGGGAGTTGCTGGGAGCGCAAACAGGGAAGTCTGGGTGAGGGGCGGGGAAATAGAGAAGCATCCCCTTGCAGCCGAGGAGAGTGTGTAACTCACTTTCCAGATATCCCTACCAGTGTCCTACAGGGATTGCACTAATAAATATGACAATAACATTGTAATGGGACAAGAAAGGCTGACGCAGCATTTTGTGAATTTGTGTTCAGCATTAACCGGGAGCTTTGTAACCCCTGAGCAATGACACAGGGGCATGTTGGCTTCACTGTAGGCATTTTAATTAGAGATCCTGGGAATTCCTGTGCTGTGGAAGCTGAGTTAGACCTGCCTTTCCCCCCCCCCCCCCCCCAACCCCCAAAGTTTACCCATGGTGAGCTTTCCTCCTGGCCCTGAAGGGCCATTAAAAGGTCTTGCCAGAGGCTGGGGTCTGGGGGAGGGAGAACAAAGTTTCTAGGAGGAAGGGGAGGAAGGGAAAGAGGGGGACGCCTGGTGGGCTGGTTTCCAACAGCAATTAACTACTCAGCTGTCATCACCCAGAGACCATGTTTTTACAAAGTGGTGGCAAAGATTGACAGAAATGGCTCGACCTCGTGATGGATCCCAAAGCATTTTTAAAAGGGCTCTTTTTACTCTTGTTATCTTTTCATAATTTGGCTTAAATACGATGTGAGAATAAAGACATCATAAATCAACAGCTGTTAGCACACAGAGCCTCTGAAATGTCTGGGTATTAAGCAAAAAAAGCTTAGGCACATTTCACCAAATGATTTTCCAGTCCCCTAATACTCATTTAGATTTTCCCCCTCGTCCTCCCCTAGTGCTGATCCCATTCTCTGGCTGCCAGAAGCAGGAGCACCCTAGCCAGGTGGGGGCAGGCTCTGAGGAAGGGGGGGGGGAAGGAGGGGGCGGGGTGACGCTCGGCCCAGCTGCAGGTACCATAAGGGTGAAGAGCCAAGAACCAAGAGAAGCAGATGGCAGCTGTCCTCGGCTCAATGGTGTAGGCCCCAGAAGTGGCTGGGTCCATGAGCCTTGGGCCTCCAACCCTTTTAGTCTTAGAGCTTCAGTGGGAGATGGTGGGATTATTTAAAAGTAAGGGCTTACTGCCAATATCCAAAGCCAGCCACTTCTGCGACAGCTCAGTCCTGTGAGGCCCAGGGCAGAGTAGTAGGCCCACCAGTGCCAGCATTAAAGAGCAGAGCCACCATTACTCTCTGGGTAGTGGTCAACAGAGCTGACTTCATAAGTGGAGAAGTAGACGCACATTGGTGGTATTACTTATATTGTCAGTCAGTTGGTGAAGAACTGAGTACTGCTGATGACTCAGTTCTTGGCAAAGAACTGAGTACTGCTGATGGGCAAGGCACTCGGAATAACTTACCCTGACACGCAGAGTGACAAGGTCAGGAGAGCCTCCACAGGCACCAGAACTGAGCCTCCTGCTCAGGAAAGTCACCTCCTCCAGGAAGCTTCCTTTCCCTCCTCCAGCCCATGTGCCACTCTTGGAAGGCCGCTGGGGTCTGCACCCCCGCCCCCTGCTTCCTCAGGGTTGGGGTTTAAATATCCTGTGTGGGGGTTGTCCCCACTCTGAGGCACAGGCTTTGTGGTGTAGCACTGGTGTTCTGACAGCCCGCGGTTTGAAGTGCAGCCACCACCCCATCCCCCGCCACCACCTTCGGGGTGCAGATCACCTGTTTCATCTCTGGGAACCTCAGCCCCCCCAGCCTTCTTACTCCTCAGCCCCCTCAACCCCCTCACCCCTCAGCCTTCTTAGTGCTCAGCCATCTCCCTGTAGAGATGATCGTACCTGTTGTCATCCAGAGCAAAGGAGCAAGTGTTGGACACTGTGAGTTTGTTTTAGGGATCATCAGCTGAGTTCTTGCTCATAGTTTATCAGGAAAAAAAATCTCTGTTCAGACTGTCTGACCCTCTTGAGTTGACAAAGGACCCTTGAAGCTGGAAACTGCCTGGCCCCCCATTGTGTGGGAAAGCAGATGAGGCAGTAAGCATAGGCCCCTCTGTGGCACCCTCTGGCCTGGGGATAAATCCCATTTTATTCACCCCCCGAGGCTGGTGGGAGTATACAGATTAAACTCACAGCCTTTTCTGTGTGAACCCTTCAGCTCTCTTGCTCTCTCCTGCCTGGCCAGTCCTGGTTCTCCACAGAGACAGGATCCGTCAGATTTCAATGCTGCTGTTCTTACTGTAATGAGGAGTGTCATATTTCAGACCCAGGCTGGATTCTCAGCAGGTGTCCTTGCCAATATTGTAGCCACTATGTGCACCCATAAAACAGCTCACACATATGTAAAACTTCATGGTGCTCTTTGCTGAGCTAAGTTGGAAAGTTTACAGTTTATAAGAACACGGTCAAGTTGAAAGTGTGGCTTTGGCTGAATCTGGGCATAATTGGGGATCTCAGTATAGTTTGACAGCTTTCATCTGACAAAAACACCAGGGGTATAAAATCAGGCCAGGGTCAGAATTTCAAGGTGTGGTATTAAATATTCCTGCATTGGCTGCCAGTCTTCCCTTTTATTTATACGGTGGTATTAAAACAGCAGGGTGTGAAGCGCTAAAGAGGCTGCAATCTGCACCTTCCTCACACTTAGAATAAGCATGCTGCTGCAAAAGATGGTAGCTCATGATTTCTCATCCATTCATTCATATTTTCTTGATTTCTGTTGACATCCTTGTATTTTACACTGGCCTGGAAGGAAAGATAAGGAGGGTGTGGTCCTAGCCTTCACGCAGCCTAAGGGTTGGTACACATTTTCTATGAAGGGTCAGATGGCAAATCTTTCCTATTTGCGGGGCCATTTGGTTTTGATAGCATCACCCTTCATAGCAACACCGTGTCCCCCTCCCCTCTCACCGTCCAGCTCTCCCACCACACTGAAGCCACTGGCCCCTCTTCTCTCCCTCTGCCCATCAGCTCCTCACGTGGAAAACAGGTGGCAATGCCCGCAGCACGGGCTGCCCAGGAGGATCAGCTCTGGCTCCAGCTGACGCTTTAGAAATGTTAGTCCACAGTGTCCTGTCCTCCCTCTCTTCCAAGCTAGCCTGTGCCTGCCTCCTCCTTAAGCTTTTATCCACTCAGCTCTTTCTCTTGAACATTCAGTCTTTCCCTGTCTTGTTACACTCCCTTTAAAAGAGGGATGAAAAGAAGAAGATAGGCTGGGTGTGCTGGCTCACACCTATAATCCCAGCACTCTGGGAGGCCGAGGCGAGTGGATTGCCTGAGCTCAGGAGTTCAAGACCAGCCCGAGTAAGAGTATCTCTAAAAAAACCCAGATACTCTGGTGGGCTCCCTACTCAGGAGGCTGAGGCAAGAGAATCGCTTGAGCCCAGGAATTTGAGGTTGCTGTGAGCTGTGATGCCACAGCACTCTACCAAGGGCAACAGAGTGAGACTCTGTCTCCAAAAAAAAAAAAGAAAGAAACAAAGAAAAGAAAAAGAAAAGGAGATAATAAAAAAGAAAGAACCCCATTTGATCCGACATCTTCCTCTAGCTGTTACTAGTTTTCTTTTACCCAATGGTCCCCAGCTGCCTTCCCACCCCCTGTTACTTCTCTTTGCTAATTTCTTCATCGTGCCTTGCATTTCGGAGACAGGTTGCGCTATGGAAAAGGGGGGTTTGGGGACAAGCACACAGGTCCACATTGCCATTTTCAGTGGCACGGACACTGGCAACTGACATAGCAGTGAGGTCTTCCCCTTTAAATGGGAACAGCGAGTTCTCCCTCAGGAGGGAATTAGGAGAATTCAAGGAGTGGTCAGGGAAAAGTGAAAGCTCAGGGCGTCTCTCCTTGGGGAGGTACGGTGGATATATGGATGGGGAACAATAAACCTATTTACCTCAGAAAATATGCCCAGACATTTTTCTTTTCTTTTTCTTTTCCATTTTTGCTAACACTTGGAATAAAAAGTATTATGGGGTTCTAGTCATGTAACAATGGGTAGGTGCCCAGGTTGATTTTATTCATTCGTCTAGTCAGCACATACTGATTCAGCCAGTGATGTGTTCATCCCTGGGAAAGGCCTGGGGATGAAGGAAAGATGGAAAAGATGAGCTCCTTCCCGAGAGAAACTCTTATTCTGTTTGGGGTGCGGAAAAGGGAGGCTGTCAGGCTACACGAGTCCCTTGTACTATGAAGACAGCTGGGGAGCACCTCGGGAAGGTGGGTGGGGAGCACCCCCGCTGGGAGAGGTGGGAAGCCTGCCAAGGAGACGGCCTCTGAGCTGCGTGGAATATTGATCTTGAGTGTCCCAGGGCAGAGCAGAGAGGTGGGGGCAGGATGGTAGGAGGTGCAAGAGGGAGTGCTGACAGGGAGAGCACCCTTGGGCCTGCACTGCAGTGAGCAGAAAGGTGAGAGAGAAGGCTGGAGGCGAGAGAGGTGCGCGTCCACTTTGATCCTCCTCGACAGACAGAAGGAATTTTTCTTCCCTGTGGAGGGAAAGTGGATTCCTCCCTGTAAATCCAGAAGATAGAGCCAGGCCAGGGGAGAGAAATTTCTGGGAAGCAGAGTTCAGCTTAAGATTAGGAAGAATTCAATGAGTGTATTCCAGCATCGCAATGGAGCAGGTGTGTATCTTCCAAGTGTGTAAGCAGGAGCCAGGGCCCTGGAGGGCAGTGAGCTAGAGGGTGCACTCCCTGGACCAGTATGGAAGGAAGGAGAGGAGGAATTTTGGTAAGCCAGGCTTCTAGCCCCGGGCCCAATCGCCCTCTGCTTCTCAGCTCTCAGCCTTAGGTTGGGGAGTGGGCTGCCCAGGAACATCAGTTTTGCCACAACTCTATGCTTTAAGACATTGTATTTATTTATTTATTTATTTATTTTTCTTTTGAGACAGGCCTCCCAGAGTGCTAGGATTACAGGTCTAAGCCACCGTGCCTGGCCTTAAGACACTTTTTAAAAGCAGCGACTGGATAGTATTCTTCAGTAGCAGTAGTTTGGAGGGCCAAGTAAATTTTTAAAATTAAATAGTGGTGTGTATTATATGCATATATACACATACGTATAAAATATTGTGTTTTGATAGTAAATATTAGATCTACAGAACATGCTACAATTTGATCCTGGCTTGCATTTTCTCCAGACCCAACCAGACTCTCCTTTAGGCACCTCACACCTGAAAGGCTGAAATTAAAATTGAGACCTGGGGCATTGAGAGCTCTGCCCCCATTTTGAGTTCCCATGGGGGGGCCTGGTGTCGTGTAACTATGGGCACTGTTCTGGGACTTATTTTGTAGCATATTTTTAAAAAATTATATTTTTGAGTCATATAAATTGTATATATACACAAAGATTCACGTTTGAAATGAAAATTCATAGGTTGGGCGCTCATGCCTATAATCCTAGCACTCTGGGAGGCTGAGGTGGGTGAGCTTGAGCTCAGGAGTTCCAGACCAGCTTAAGCAAGATGAGAGAGACCCCATCTCTACTAAAAATAGAAAAACTAGCCAAGCTTGGTGGTAAATGCCTGTAGTCTCAGCTACTTGGGAAGCTGAGGCAAGAGGATTGCTTAAACACAAGAATTTGAGGTTGCTGTGAGCTATGAGAACACCATGACACTCTACTTGGGGTGACAGAGTGAGACTCTCGCTAAAAAGATAAAATAAAATAAATAAAATGAAAATTAGTAGATTAGCACAGCATTCACATAACTGAGTTCTCAACATAGCAGCTAGAATGAGCCTTTTAAAATGAGTCAGATCACATTGCTGCTCAGCTTGGAAATGTCCAGAGGCCCCACACATTGCTCAGGGACAGAACTAACACTCTTTTTTTTTTTAATTAAATCATAGTTGTGTGCATTAATGTAATTATGGGGGACCATACACTGGTTTATAGACCATTTGACATATTTTCATCACACTGGTTAACATAGCCTTCCTGGCAAGAACTAACACTCTTAAGTGGCCTTCAAACCACTCCGTGCTCTGGACACCCCATTCTCTCTCCACTCATTTCCTACCCGTCCATTCCTCAGTCACTCTACACCCAATACCCCGCCCTCCTTGCTGTCTGTGAATACACCTCCACAGGGCTTTTGCACACCTGCTTCCTCAGCCTGGCATGCTCTTCACTCACGCATGTCCCCAGGGCCTAAGTTCCTCTAAATCTCTGCTCAGGTATCCCTTAATGAGAGAGACCTTCGCAGACCATCAGTGTAAAATAGCACCTCCACTGCCATTATGCTTTACCCTCCCAATCTAATTTATCTTGTAGTATTTATCATCCGAGTTATTACATATTATTAGTTTTTTAATTGTCCATTTCTCCCCACTAGCATGTGAACGGTGACTTTTTGTTGTTGTTCATACTATAACTTTAGCGCTCAGAACACTGGCACTTGAGAAGTATTTGTTGCATACATAAATTAATTAATGATGATTGTAGTAAAGGAGTAAGAACATCTCTTTGCACCCTTCCATATGCTAACCTCTATTCCACATTTTTCAGTTATAAGCCTTGTCAACAGCATATCTAGAAATCTTTGCATACGCAAAGATACCTAGAGCTTCTCTGTATCCAGTTAGGAAGTAGAAGGATATGAACACATTTGGTCATGGGAAGCAACAACAAAATTCTAGAAGAATAAAATCCATACTTTCCAGTGAGACTAGCAAAAGGTGATGAATACAAAGGAAGTTGAAAGACTATATTCTAGAGAGAAATGAGCCCTTCTTAGCGGCAGCAGAGAGCTATAGCCTCCATACTTGGGGGATAAGCAGCTGGAGATGGAGGAGTGACAGGTCTCGCAAAGGTCTTCTGAGCCATCTGGAAGGACCAACTGCGTGGACCCAATCAGAAAAGGTAGGTGGGGAAGGGACGCAGGGTCTGGAATGGAGGAGCATGCCTACCACTGACAGAATTTCCTTACTGAAGTCAGTTGGGCTTTATAGCACAGGGTGTGCTGCTAGGAGGGATTGGAATCCAAAAGACTTTCAATCAGAAGACATCACATCAGCAATTTGAATAGGCAAAATTTAATATAAAAAACTCTGAGGTAGTAATTGCAGAGAGCAGTAACTATCCTGAAAGCTGAAAGAAAAGTATACAACAAAGGAACTCAGACACTCAGAAGAGGCAGGTCCCTGCAAGGTTGAAATTCAGACTCTTGTCTGTGGACAGCACGTTGTCAGATACTGGAGAGCACTTGCTGCTAAACCAAAGACCTCCTCTTCAGTTAACACTGCCAATCCCTTGGGTACTGATCCACTCTTCTAGACTTGCAATGTCTCTCCAATGCCCTCTATTGACAGGACCTAATGTCAAGCCAACTGGCAAAAGAGTCGTGTGGACTAGAGAGTCTGGCCCCAGTGTCAGAGTAGAGGAAAGAAAGATGGATTTGTTGCTGGGAAGCAATAGATTCATAAATAGCACAAAACGCACGCACAAAAAATACAAATGTGTTTTTTCAAAACCTCAAGCCTCCTCCTTTCTGGATTTTGCTGAGAAAGCACCAGGGGAGCAGGGGATCATAGGCAGGGAAAAAAATACGTAGTTTCAAATGTTCTCCTGGTTTTCGGATCTTGGGACCCTGCAGGAGTTGGATGCGAAGGTATATAAAAAATAGATGGTATATAAAAATAGATGTTTGGATCAGGCAAACAATAGGTAAACTCAATCTAAATGAAGCTTCAGTTCAGCACTCAAATCAGTTGTAGGCAAATCTGAATAGTCACCAGTCAGAGGAAAGGTCTTGTAACTCTGGGAAATAAACAAAACTAAGGAAAAAATTATTATGTTCCATTCTCCACTGTTTTACATAATTTTTGGAGAATAATTTTTTATTTTAAATGAGCCATGTAAAGAAGCAGGAAAATGTTACCCATGATCAAGAAAAAGTACAGACAATAGGACATGTTCATAGATGGCCCAGGTATGAGAGTTACCAGATAAGAACTTTGAAATGACCATTTAAAACACAGTATGTTGGCCGGGTGCAGTGGCTCATGCCTGTAATCCTAGCACTCTGGGAGCCCGAGGTGGGTGTTTATGTTACTATGGCCCTGTACCCAGAGTGACAGTGAGACTCCATCTCAAAAAGAAATATATATACATGTATATATATATACATACTATATATATATAGTATGTTAAATAACTTAAGAAAGCTACACGGTTATTTCAGAAAAAATAAACGAAACAGAGGCTGAGGAGGAAGGATCACTTGAGGCCAGGAGTTTGAGAAAAGCCTGGGCACCATGATGAGACCCCATCTCTAAAAAAATAAAAGAATAAGAACAAAAAAAAAAAAAGAAAAAAAAAAGGCAGAGACCATGAGACTGAACAACAAAAATAAGACCCAACTATGCTGGCTATAAGAGACACACTTTATATATAAAATTGTAAGTGGGTTATAAGTAAAAAATCAATGAAAGATAAATTGTACAAACACGAATTGTAAGAATGATGGAGTAGCTATATTAAAATCACACAAAATAGACTTAAAAGACAAGTAGCTTTATCAGAAATAAAGATGGACACCATTTGAGAAAAAACTCAAAATGTTTTCTTTTATTCTCACAACAAAACAACCCCAAAATATAAGGAGATGTCTCCCTAACATTAAACAGGCAATCAACTCTGCTGCAGACATCAGCTGGGTGTCTTCATTTTCTCCACCTGGAGGGAGTGTCAGATCCCACAAGTTGAGGACTTATTCCCCAAGACTGCCCCCTCTTCAGACACCAGGTGCAAGTCTGGCTTCCAGCAACTTCTGATGTAATGTCTTCAAGTTGGAGTTCCCACAGCTCTCTTTGGGTTTGGTTAATTTGCTAGCATGGCTCACAAAACTCAGGGAATCACTTCATTACACTTACCAGTTTATTACAAAGGAGGCAGATGAAGACATGCATAGGGCAAATTACAGAGGAAGAGGCACAGAGCTTTCAGATCCTCCAGAAACTGCTGTATGTTCAGGTACTTGGAAGCTCTCTGAACGTTGTCCTCTTGGGTTTTTATGGACATTCCATAATGTAGGCATGATTGGTTAAACCATTGGCCATTGGTGAGCAACTTGACCTTCAGACCCTCTCCCCCTTTCCAGAGATTGGGGGATGGGGCTGTAAGTCCCAACTCTCTAATCATGCCTTTGTCTTTCCAATGACCAGCCCAGTGCTCAAGCTGACAGTTGATTTTAGCATGCAAAAAGACAGAACTTAGAAGATTCCTAGGATTCTAGGAGTCAAAAACAAGTTCAAATATATATTTCACAGGATCACAGACACTTACGAAAGAGTCAATCATTAAAGAAAATAAACATTTTAAATGTATTTGTACCATAACGACAGAGCTACAGCAAAAGCTTCAGAAAAGGGACAAATAGACAAATTCACAATTACAGTTGCTGATTTTAATACTGCACTTTTAGTAATTGATAGAACAACCAGACAAAAATTTATAAGACTGCAGGGTGTTCAGCCTGAGTCCCAGATTATGTAAGAACTTTTTTGCTTGTCCGTGGTGTCATGAAAATTATGCAGGGACCAATTTTTTGCTCAGCAGCTTTCGCTAGTGCTTGTGTATTTCATGCGCGGCCCTAGACAACTCTTCATTTAAGGTGGCTCAGAGAAGCCAAAAGTTTGGACACCCCTGGAAGATTTGAACAGCACTATCAACCAATTTAACTTAATTAATACTTATAGAACATGATACAATCGCAGAATATGCATTCTTTTAAAATATACATAGGGCCACAAGCTGACCACAAAATAAGAACAAATTTCAAAGGACTGAGATCATACAGACTGTTTTAGAAGTCAGTAACAGAAACAACAGAAAATCCTTGAACATGTGGAAATGAAAACATACTATCAAATAACTCTTGGGTTAAAGAAGTTGTTACAGCCCAACCAGGGTTCTTTATTTTTGTTTGTTTGTTTCTTTTTTTCTTTTTATTGTTGGGGATTCATTAAGGGTACAAGAAACCAGGTTCACTGATTGCATTTGTTAGGTAAAGTCCCTCTTACAAATGTGTCTTGCCCCCAAAAGGTGTGTCACACCCCAAGACCCCTCCCCCCTCCCTCTCTCTGGTCTTCCTTTCCCCACTCCAATTGTGTCATTAATTATCATTAATTGTCTTCATATCAAAATTGAGTACATAGGACTCATGCTTCTTCATTCTTGTGATGCTTTACTAAGAATAATGTCTTCCACTTCCATCCAGGTTAATACAAAGGCTGTAAAGTCTCCATTTTTTTAATGGCTGAATAGTATCCATGGTATACATATACCACAGCTTGTTAATCCATTCCTGGGTTGGTGGGCATTTAGGCTGTTTCCACATTTTGGCGATTGTAAATTGAGCTGCAGTAAAAAGTCTAGTGCAAGTGTCCTTATGATAGAAGGATTTTTTTCCTTCTGGGGAGATGCCCAGAAATGGGATTGCAGGATCAAATGGGAGGTCTAGCTTGAGTGCTTTGAGGTTTCTCCATACTTCCTTCCATAAAGGTTGTACTAGTTTGCAGTCCCACCAGCAGTGTAAAAGTGTTCCCTTCTCTCCACATCCACGCCAGCATCTGCAGTTTTGAGATTTTGTGATGTGGGCCATT
>CAUYPK010040756.1:0-51855 GCA_963574355.1 Loris lydekkerianus | reverse complement strand
TATGTACACACATTCAAGGGCAGAATTAATTTTCAATTAAAGTAAATTCTGGGGGAGGACAAAAAAAAAAAAAAAAAAACCAACAAACAGCATTGAGTGAGCCTTTATTCTTTATTCCTTCCTATTAGTCTTCTTCTAAATGCCTACGTAGGTCTCTTGTTCCATTTCCACTGCCTTGACATAATTTCTTTGGAAATCTGTTGTAGAAAATATTAATTTGGCATTGCAAAAAAGCTGATTATCTCCTAATGACCTCTTTAGAAGGATTTGGGTATATTCCTATAACAATGCCCTTTTTGTTTCCCACATTCTTTATGGTTAAGCATATTATACTAAAGAACCGTTTTGTCACAATGATCTGGAATAATCACTCTTGACATTTTTATAAATCATTCTGAAATTCAAAGAATGTCTGTCTGATGGAACACAGTAGAAAGGACTCCAACGTTTGGAAGCAGAGCTTCAGGGATGACGTTATATTTTATAATTTCCTCAGCTGAGATTGATACTGTCTTTAAAGTTGCTACTGATTTCACTGTTCCAGTAAGATTGGTGAAATCATTCTTAGAGAAACTCACATTACAGTATTCTGGGAACAATGGATTATATACATCTATTGTCTACCAAGGAAAATCACAGTTTCAAAAGCCCTTCTAATCTTTCTGTCACACTGTGTAGAAGAATGAGTGTATTTAATTTCACTCAGACTGTTAACTAAAGAAATTTTATAAATGAAAAATGCCCGTAGGATGGGGAATTCTTCTACAGTTGACTTGTTTCATATTGTCTTGGAAGAGGTCAGAGTTTCTGGTAAATTCCATATAACCTAGGCTAGGTCACAATACATGTTGTTATTTGATTCTTGGGTTTTTTTCTTTTTTGTTTTTTTGAGGCAGTCTCACTCTTTACCCAGACAAGAGTGCAGTGGTATCAACCTACCTCACAGCAATCTCAAACTCCTAGGTTCAAGCCATCCATCTGCCACAGCCTCCTGAGTAGCTGGAACTACAGGCACCTACCACCATGCTCAGTTAATTTTTTTATTTTTAGTAACGATGAAGTTTTGCTCTTCCTCGGGCTGGTCTTAAACTCCTGAGATGAAGGGTCCTCCCGCCTCAGCCTTCCAGGGTGCTAAGATTCAAATATCCCTTCTCTGCAATCTCTGAAATAGCTGACTCAATTTGGCCTGGCTTTCTTTGTCCCAGCATTAGGCCATCTGACCCACTCCCCCTTGCACACATAACAGAGATTTCACATGTGCACAATAATCTGCCTCACCGTAACTTGGGTTGGTGAGGTGCTTGATCATGTACAGACTACACTCATGTGCCTTACTCCCACCACCGCCCATGATGGACACGGTCTGCTCTCTCCATGTTGTGAGAAAGTTAAATGATTGTCCAGATTCACAGTTTGACAGATAGACCTGAAATATGTGGTGCAGGCATAGCAATCCCTTATGTTGGTTCTGATAGTTGACAAAATCTGATATGCCTCTACCACAACACCCCAAACAAAGGATTGCAACTGCAAAGGAGGGAACCCCTGTCTCTAATTGTTTTGGTAACCACTACAGTTTGGGACACACAGTAAGCTCTCAGGAGGGATTTAATATTTTATCTCTTTCCATGATGCCTAATCATAAGTTCTTTAAACACCATGTTCTTTTTATTTCTAAAGGGATTGATCCTGTCCTTCAACCCCTCTAGCTGTGGTCTGCTATTAACATAGCATGTATAGTAATTTTCCCATATACCTTATAGTCATAACAATAAAGAGTATTTGCATGAATTTTCTGAGATGCTGAGGAACAGCTGTGGTTATTAATGTTGGGAATCTGATTTGAAATTTTGCCATGGTTTCTAGGAGTGAAAAATGTTAAAATCATGTCTCTTCACAGGATGGATGTTAATATTTATAACAGAATCTTCTGAGATTTTTTGCTCAAGATAAGAAGCTTCTGTTTACGTTTGTCAATTGCTCTATCGTTTTACACTTAGCCAACCCCTCCTACAATTAACCATAAAAGAACTATCCTGTGGGGTAGGGTTTCTACAAAGAAATTAGTGTCAGATGAAATTACTAGAAGCAAAATAAAGTGTTAAATTTAAATTATGTTTTGATATTGAATGTCACCATGATTTGAGTGAATAAAAACTTGATGGGACAAAAAGGACACTGTTTGCTTTATTATTGATTCAGCTTATGATGTCCAGCCATGTTCCCAACATTTCATTTTATGGATTCAGTTTTTATCATATGAACTCGAGGTTCATGGACTCTTCCTGCTTTGGGGGTGATTCTTCACATCAGCCTTGTACATGTGCCCTCGTGGGAGTTTAAGACAAATGGAATTTTTGTTTGACCCCAATTTGAAGTTTTTTTTCTCCCTCTGCCATAGTAGTTACATACCAGTGGTGGGGGGTTAGGTCATGGACCGACCCCACCAACGGTTTCATTAGATATCTTTGTCCTGCATGAACAAATATGCCAAAACCCCATCGATGTGGCCAATGCCTGACACCCTCCTCCATGCCCATTGGTGTATGACTGTAAGCATATGGCTTTATTCAATAAGGAGCTTTTATGGTATGTACCCTTCTGTGGAATGCCCTCTTCATCACCAGGCTCCACATTGTTGCCTAATGCAGTAGGATCTCTCAGACTTGCCTGATGATTAGAAATAGCCACAGAAGTTGATTAAAATTACCAAGACCCTTTCTTGGAGACAGGGTTTTATGTAGTCCAGGACATTTCTTCTTATCAGGAGTTTGTAGCCTTTGGGTTATACATCGTACCATCAAGTTAGTGACAAATTGTTAGTGGAACTAGAGATAACTAAGATGGCAGAGGTGGGTGAGAGAACAGAGGACAGAAGGAATGAGATTTGTCACTCCCTGTGTGCCTAAGAGCTCTGTGACATCACTCAAATTCAAGAAAAGACCTCCTGGGTGAAGGGCTCAACTACAAGTTGGACTTGACCTAATAAATGCAAGCAATGTAACCTAATCATTGTACCCTCATTTTAATCTGAAATAAAATATATATATAAAGACCAAAATCCTCTATACCTTTTGAGTAGACCCTTGTATGTTTTATATATGTATGTGTATAGATGTGGATACTTGTTGCTTTAAAATAGCTGACATTTTTTAAGTACCTGGTTATCACTGCTAAGTATCTCATTTAATCCCACAACTTTTATTTTTTAATGGTGATGACAAAGTGTATATGACACATCCTCCTCTTCTATCAGTAGAAAAATATGTATTTCTGATAAATTACTTTTGGCACATAAATATTATTACTCACAAACTCTGTTGCACAAATCTTCTGCATACTCCAAGAAAGGATGTAAAAAAAAATTTGACATTCTTAACATGGTTAAAAAAAGATTAGTAGGTGTCTTTTCAATGAACCATTAGATGGTCTAGTATATTTTTTCTGGTTATCTAATTCTCTGGAGGTGTCTTTAATTATCTTTAACATAGGTTGCAGAACTGTTAATAAGGCCATAAACTTTATGGAGATTCCATTGATACCACTCATCTTCCTTGTAAGAGGTTATGTGTCTAATTTAGTTCGGCATGCCCTATTTTCTATATATGTGCCTGTTCTTTGAACTGGTTGTAATCTCTTACCAGTTACCTCATTAATGATTTTAATAAAATCTTTGAAACATGTTCATTTTATATTGATATCAGAATCATCACTTTAAAAAAATTATTTTTTAACTCACATTATAAAGCATTATGAGGATTATAAAATGGGTGTTATAATCCCCATTTAAGAGATGAAGTAAATTCAACCAGTGAATTGGATTAGGAACCAGTTACACTTGGATGAGTATTTTGGAGCTTTTGGTTCTGCTGGATCAGCAGCTTAGACAGCGGGCACACGTGGGTCAAGGGTGGAAGGTGAAGTGTCAAAGATTTAAAAAAAGCAATAGTTGTGGGAGTTGAAACTTTTGAATCTAGCAAAACAGACAGAAAGGGACCTATGTTCTAAACAGAAATCGGGCCCCAAAGCATCCATTGCCTCAAAAAAAAAGCCTTGATATGGAGCCTTAGCAGTCCCTTTATGTCACAGCCATTCCTGTGTCAGCAGGAAACAACCTCAGCAGGAAACAACCCCAGCATGGGCATTTAAGCTCAGCTTAAAATTGGAAACACCTGGCTAAATGCAGGATTTGTGGGTTGAGGCAAGCAGCAACTCCTGATAACTAGATGAGGACAATGGCCTTCAGCTGGGCTCAGCTGCAAGGAATTGCATTGATTTTAGCCATGTGGGCTATTACAGAAAAGTGCACACATTCCCCAAACCCCCATGGAGCTGATATTTTCTTACCACCCTGATTAATCAAACTGTGTTCAAAGAGGAAAAAACTGCTCTGGCCATGCTATTCTTAGTCTCGTAATCATGGCAATGCTACCTGGTTTTCCCTCCTGCCCTCCCTGCTTAAATTATTCCTGAGGTTATGTTTGCAGCCATTCAAATGTGGAAGCCAGGTTGGTATTTTAGCAGCTTTCCTTATCTGCCACAGAGAATCAGAAACAGGTGCTGTTTTGAAAGAAATTTAGGGAATGTGGGGATTACTTTTGGGGGTGGGACCATCTTCAGGTTAAAGCAATCATTTTCATAGCTTTGATCAATTATATTACAAAGGAAAAATATTCCAGATTGGTTCCTGAATGCCTAGTAAGAAACCACAAATCATGTTTCAAATGTACAATGATAAAATAATTTGAGTGCTTAATTCCACACAGTTATGCAATGACACAGACGTTCTACATCGGTCTCCAGTTTTAACTAGGGGATCTTTCTTGGAAAGTCAACTCCTCAAGATTATAAATAAACTTGGTCAATCCTGTCATCAATTTGCCTTTTGCTTAGAACTCTAGGCTTTATTTAAAGGTTTTTGTAAGGTTTTTAGTATAATTATTTTTTTTTCCTTCATCTACTCCAATTAGGAAACCAAGTAGCTAATAGCCTGTAAATAGAGTGGTTCTCTGCTATGGACACATTAGGTTTTTGGATTATATAGCATGTATACTACATTTCTTCCTAGGATAGAAGTCTGTACTAGATACATTAAAAAAATATTTATAAAAAAAAATTATTTGCAATACAATGTGATTCATTCTTAATATACTATGACTTGACTCATAAGGCAGATTCATTGGATGGGAACATACTGGTATTCTTCTGCATAGAAGTAAAATAACCCCTATATAGCTGATATCCAAAGAGAAGAAAATAGTACGTTTATGATTATTTATTCACAGGCATGATTTATGTATATTGTCACAAAGTAGAGGTCGGTATGAGGGCTCACATCTGTAGTCCCAGGTACTCAGGAGGCTGAGGCAGAAGGATGGCTTGAGCTCAGGAGTTTAAGGCTGCAGTGAGCTATGATGACGTGACTACACTCTAGCTGGGCCAACAGAGCAAGAGCCTATCTCAAAAAAGAAAAAAGAAAAAAATAAAACTTTACTCACAAAGAGCTGCATCTACTTTCACTTTTGAAATGATGAATTTTGAAGAAAATGATGTCTGGTTTGCTGCTGAAACATACAATGCTCACGACTCAGTGTTAGTCTGTGAATCACATTCCTGAAAACAAAATATTCAAGACCAAAACTGCAAAGTAGAAAAATGACTGTGACTTTCAGGGAAAGTATGAGTTCAAAGGATTTGAAACATGTCACTCTGTAACTGGTCTATATTCATATCTTAAAAACTGTTCTGAATTTTCACTTTTGCCAAGGGGTCATATCACAGTTTTCTGAGGGACAAGTCCGTTTGCCAGTCAGTATGTTGTGAGTGACAGCAGTGGGCAGAAACACCACAGTAAGGACTCTGGGGAGTCACACAGGGGATGAAACAGCCTGTACCTTTGCTGGAGAAGTTTATGACCTATATGTCAAAGTGAATGTATGAACAGAAATTCACAGAGAGGAAAAAATTAAAGGATTATTAGTCTACTTGAAATTGCATTGCAAATTGAGTAGGCTTCTTAGGTGATGTCATGGTTGAAAAACTTTTATCACCATTTGTTTTAGTCCTTTGACATATTTCTTAACTTCATGACTTCATGTATGCACACGGTTTGGAATGGAATGTGCATGGTTAAAAATGGAATTTTAAATCAACATATTTGAGCTTGAACATTG
Source organism: Loris lydekkerianus (assembly GCA_963574355.1). NCBI lineage: Eukaryota > Metazoa > Chordata > Mammalia > Primates > Lorisidae > Loris > Loris lydekkerianus. The sequence continues at coordinate 45,682 of CAUYPK010040756.1, read as the reverse complement.
GGCCCCCCGTATATAGTGGAGTTACCTGTGTGTATGCGTTAACGCTGTGTAAATTGAAAACCTTGATCAGAAGGTACCTTATCACTTCATGACAAAAAAATTCAGTAATCTAATAACTAATTAACCCTTTAACACATCTTCTTGATTCTACCCACACAAACACTGTCTCTTATTTCATCCATACTTCTCAGTGTTGGATTTATGATTTTTTTTTTTCCTTTTTCCCTGTTTCCCTTTTTTTGTTTTGTTTTGTTTTGTTTTGTTTTGTTTTGTTTGACAGAGTCTTGCTCTGCTGCCTAGTCTCGAGTGCTATGGCATCAGCCCAGCTCACAGCAACTTTAAACTCCTGGGTTCAAGTAATCCTCCTGCCTTAGCCCACAAGTAGCTGGGACTACAGGTGCTCCCTACAAAACCTGGTTAATTTTTCTATTTTTAGTGGAAACTGAGTCTCTCTCTTGCTCAGGCTGGTCTTGGGCTCAAGGGATCCTCCCACATCAGCCTACCAGAGTGCTAGGATTATAAGAGTGAGCCACTGTGCTTTATGATTCTTTGCTGTGGTAAGGAATATTAAAAATAGCAAAAGAATAGGAGCTCTCTGAGGGCAGTTAGTCTTTCCGTTCTCTATCCCCAGTTCTTAGAACAGTGCATAGGCCATAGCAGGTGTTGAGTATACATTGGTTGACTGACTTAGAATTAGAAAACCTAGGATGAATGTCATAGCTTGTTTTTAGTTAACTGTTAAGCCCTTACCTCTTCTCTTAGAACATCAAAATTTGGAGTAAGAGGTAACTTTTCTATGGATGAAATGAGGGACTGGAGCAAAAAAAGATTTGTCCAAGGTATTTTGCCATTTAGAGGAACACGACTTCTTCCACCTCCAGCCCTCTGTGACATGTTGTCATTTGTCTTTCCTTTTTATGAATGTTTCTGCCGTCATTGGACTACAAGCCTCTGGAGTACAGAGATTTTTATCTGAACATAGATGATATTTCCTGTAACACCTGCCTAGGGTCTCAAATATACAAGACACTCTGAATTTTCTGGTAACCATTTAGATAGATAGCAGAGCTTGTCTGTGTTGCAAAAAGTGCCCCAAGCCACATAAGAAACTTGGTCAGCCTCTTTGCTGGAGCTTGTCATCCCTTAATGCCTCACCCAGCGCATTGGGCCTGGGCGTGGGCCAGGGCTCCTCTCAGCCCCATCCATATGACAACCTTGCCATTTCTTTATTCTCCTTGCTCTTTAGCCTACAGCCAGGAGGAAAGTGAAGGCAAGATTCCTCTGCTGTGATTTCCAGCATCTATAGAAAAGGCTGTTATGATTGGGGGGGGGGGGGGACTTAATTTCCCATCCCTGAGGCAGAAGGAAACCTGGCAGAAAAGAGGCAGGGAAGTGAGCCAAGGAAGAGATGGAGACGCCTCGAGGTTCTTCCCAGCCACACTGGGGCTGGGTTCCTGTTATCCTTTTGGATAAGCTGTGACTGATCAGAATGCCTATTGGCATCATAAGCCAGATTTGCATATCAGCTTGAATAATTAAAAGCTGTTTCTATCAATAAATTCACATTCAATCTATTGATAGTTTTCTGATGCAAAAAGTCTTATCATTAAGATTAATTAATGAAAGAGTGTGTGTGTGTTTTATGAAGCAGCAGAGAATGGTCTGACAAGCCATGAAAGGAGAGCCTGGAGGGAAGGGAAAGTGGTAACCAAATTACCATCAGAGTCTGGTTGTCAGGTAGGCAGCTATGTGACATGTAGCCCAAACAGGCCTGATCCTAAGACTAATTTGGGGTGCAGATTCTTGAGGCTCTCTCTTAGTGTTCTGATTCAGGAGTTCCGGGGTGGAGCCTAGAGTCTGGAGTTTTTATTAAGTACCCCAGGTAATTCATTTTCTCTGTCTCTCTGTCTCTCTTTTTAAATGAGACAGAGTCTCACTCTGTTGCCCTGGGTAGAGTGCTGTGGCGTCAATTGCTCAGGCTGGTCTCCAACTGTAGAGCTCAAGCACTCCACCAGCCTCAGCCTCCCAGAGTGCTAGCACTATAGGCATGAGCTACCACACCCAGCCCCTCAGGTGATTCTTATGGTGGGCTAAGTGTGAGAAAATCTATTGTGTGCCTTCTCTGGGTGTCTAGAGAAACTCACAAGCCACCGAGGCCAGGGCAGCAGCAGTGCAGCTGCTACATGTCACAGAGAGTGTTTCATCTAGTGAGAGCTAAGAGCTTGCTATTTTTTCCCTTTTAACATTTACTGATATGCATCATGTCATATGAAGATAGAAAAAGTAGGTGAAATTTACATAAATTATTTGATGACTATACTAGGTACTTTTGGCAACATGGTACAAATTCTTCCATGATATCCTTGCCTTGGGCTTTAGATTAAGATTTCACTATGCTGACCTCCAGGGTGGTGTGGTGTGAAAGTATTTTGGCTACTCTAATTAATAGCCAATATTTATTAAGTATTACTCTGTTCTTGTTACTATGTTCAAGGACTTTGCTGAGCCAATGAATCATGCCACTCGAGTGTCACAAGCTCCCTGAGACAGAGGATACAAACTTACCATGAGATGGGTAATCTCAGAGGAGAGGATACAAACTTACCATGAGATGGGTAATCTCAGAGACAGGTTAAGCAACTTGCCTGAGGTTACACAGCCCAGGTGGAGGTTATCCTCTTCCTAAGCATTGCTCTTCCGAGTGCCCTTTATTGTCTGCTGGGAGGGAGTGTCCAATAGTTGGTTTGTGTGTCCTCCTGGGGGTCATCTTAATTGCTGTTTTGCACAAAGTGTATTTCTTTCTCATTTTCTGTTGATAATAATGTCTGATATTGGTCTATGTTTTACAGTTAACAAAGTACATTGAAATGTAAAATGTTATTTCCCAACAAAAATCCTGAGGAGCAAGTTTGGTTTATAAATGAGAAAATGGAGTCTTAGAAAGTTAACAAGTTGGCCCCAGTTGCAGTTCTGTCTTTTATGTTTTTGTCTTTTTTTTTTTTTTTTTTAAATTAAGCCTTTTTGGGGAAGTAATAGAGACATGTGGCCCAAAATTCAAAGGTATAAAAGGGCCGTATTCGGGCTATTTTACAGCTGAAAAAACTGAGCATCAGAGTAAGTCAAATAATTTGCTCAACGTCTCATATAAGACATAAGTCCAGAGCCAGAATTCAAAGCCCAGTGCTGCTCTGTTCTAAACTCTTCCCATGGGTCAATAACTCCACAGTGTCTTCCTAAGGTCTTCAGTGATCAAGGACGCTATTTTTCATATAGGTTTATCTGTAAGGACCTCATTATTGTCCTCCACCTTAGGAAAAAGACTTCTTCCCTATGATCCTATAGAGTGACAACTAAACATATATATTTATACCACTGCCTGATGGAGGCTATAAGAAAAGATTTGCCAAAATAGTAGCCTCATCATTTACTCTATAGGAAAAAGTTGCTAGAGTCTTTCAAAATATCAGACACTTGACTAATCAAAGTAGGACTTCGCAGTGGAAACCAGGGCTCAAAGCCAGCTCTGCTGATGTCAATCTTGTGGTTTTCCCAATACTTCATAGCTTTCTCTTCCAGTGAGCTGTCAGTAGTACGTGGTATTTAATCTGTAGTTTTCCCAGTTGGGTTGTGAAGATAAAGTGACATCACCCAAACAGGTCCTTGTTCCCAATACTTGTCCCCTCAGTCACATGATTTTGTGTTAGAAGCAGGTCAGGTTTTTCTTCTATTTTGGCCAAAGGTGCTTTTTTTTTTTCTTTTTCAGAGCTACCCTTATAAACATTTGATGACTTCAGATATAGCACTGTTCTTCATTTATATTGTCTTCTTTATCATGGAATTGAGTTTTTGGATGACTTTTTTGGCTTGAGGGGACCTATTACATTAATATTATCTCTTCCTTGGCCACCTAAATTTGTCTCTATCAAGTTCTCCATAAGTCTTGATTATCATTCCCTATTAATTACTTTATCCCTGCCCTTGTGAATTTTGTTCAAAGCCCTGGCCACGTTTGGTACGGATACATTTGTTTGTTAATTTGCTTGAGGGCTCCCCCATTAGATAATAAGTTCTAGGGGTAAGACAATCTATTTATTTGAGGGTTTTTTAGCCCTTAGCATAGTGCTTGGCAAACCATTGGTCCAAGAGGTACCAGTGGAATGAATAGTTTTTACTGATGTATGGCACAGTATTTATTAATGGGTTTGCTTCTACTTTTCTCTGTTTAGCTGCTTTCTTTGACTTCTAAACCTGAACAAGACGGAACATGAGGAAGGAGCAACTGGCCATGTCCTACTGCTATGCTCATGAGTCCTGTAGCCCTTTCCTTTAAGGATGAGACTTGGTGTTGAAGGAGACAGGGGTGGTTCTAAACTCCCCTGCTGGTTGTAAATGACTGGGACACACTGCAGCCTCATGTTATTCCCAGGCCCCAGAATCTTGATAATGATTTATAATTCTATCAAAGCATTTTAAGTGAACTAATTAATCATTATTTTGGGGCGTTTTCTGTCATTGCTTTATTTTGAAAACGTATTTTTCTTTTTCTAGTGGGCCAGAAATGATCTTGTATAAGCAAGGAGAGCCTCTTTGTGGATATATCATGTCTTGTAAAATCTTGATTTTGCTTGGAGTCTTGTGCTTCCAACCCAGGCCACAACAGATCCTGCTTAATGTACAGAGGCTGGAGTCACTGAGAGGTATTTATAGTCAGTGAGTCTCACTTCATTCTCTAGGTAATAAGGAGGCTGGAAAGTACTTGTTAAATTGATTTAGTAATTTCTGCCCTTGTTTGGCCTATGATGTCAGCTGCTTTCTGGAAGTTTCAGTGTCTGCATCCACCTAAAATGTCTAGTATAATACATTACCTATTACTGGCTTCTTGATTGAATAGTGTAGCCCTAGTATTCTTATTTGTCAATAAGTCTATTTAGCTTTAAGCTCAACATTTTCACACTAATTTATCCAGTGGCAATAGCAGATTTAAAAACAATTTTAGCAGTCATTATTTTAGACCCTATGTAGGGATCTATTTCGTCTTCAACCAAGGATACAATCCTTTTGCGATAGATTTTTGTCATTTTTCTAAGAGAGGAAACTTGTTAGATATACCTTTATAGGCTGTGTTTTTATGAAATCAACTTTTGATTTAGTTGCGTTGTCTTTTGATTCAGTTAGGTTAGCAACTTGGAAACATATCCCTGCACTAGTAGCTCAAGCTCTATTTTCTTCTTCATTTAGAGAGCATTTTTACAGCCAATCTCAAGAAAGGCCTCTGAAAAGACAGTCACCATGTAATGTCGGTATGCAGTGAGGGAGAGTACCTGGGCCCTCGGTTTGCTTTGTGTTTTCTGTATTTGTTTTGGGTTTCACTCAGGAAAACTCAGACAGAAAGGAGTTTAGGTTAAGGGTCGAAGGTTGGATATTGGGGGAATCCCACTGCAAGGAGGAGAGTTGTTACCCTGGGGAACGAGAATATCGTCGGTCAGCTGTGCTGTCTCTCCTCCCCTGCGTGGCCTGCCCTCTGCCTCAGCTTTCTTCTACCATCTGCTTCATTTTTCTCCTGGACTGATGTTTCTGCTCTCTCATTTCTACATGGCCCCATAGAGCTTCCCACAATAGTCACCTCAGCCTCTAATGGCTGACTGACTTGGCTTTAGCATTTTTAGTGCGAATTTCCAAAAGAGTCTGATTGATCTAGCTCTTACCAGGTAGAGTTTGGAGCTAATGTGGCTGTGTGAAGCTACCCCTCAGGAGGACCTGGGGTGGAGGCAGATTCTCTCTGAAAACTATGATAGCAGAGAGGCCCAGGTCATTATAGCTAGGTTCTCTTTTAAAGTAAGTTCTTCACCATCAGTTGTCCATGGTCATTTTAGTAATTTCTGGTCTTTGACAATATATATATTTATTTTATTATTATTATTATTTTTTTTTTTTTTGAGATAGAATCCCACATTGTCTCCCCAGATAGAGTGCCCTAGTGTCATAGCTCACAGCAACCTCATACTCTTAGGCTCAAGCAATTCTTTTGCCTCAGCTTTCAGGGACTACATTGGCCCACCACAATATCTGGCTGTTTTTAGAGACAAGGTCTCGCTCTTGTTCAGGCTGGTCTCGAACTTGTGAGCTCAGGCAATCTACCCGCCTCGGCCTCTGAGAGTAGTGGGATTGATGATTTACGTTTGAATTGGGTGCTTACAGATTATGTTGATTATTTACATACAATATCATTTAATCCTGGGAGCATTGCTGTGAGATGTATGTCCATACGCTGAACTGGTAAGTAAGGAAATAGGCTCAGATGTGTGAGTTGAATCTCTCAGTGCAATACCACCATAGGTAGCAGAGAGGGGATTCAAACTCCATGGTTATTCTATGGCTCCATAGATATTTCTAGCCCAGATTCATATCATAAGCATGCAGTCAGGCAGGCAGGTAACTAGATGTTGCTTTTTAAATTTATCTTGCGTATAGTAATAGGCAATTTGAGATTCAGACATTAGAACCTGAGATGGTAATCAACCAGATAAACTCTGAGCCCCATTGTGATGGGCTGGGGACCATTTTTATCACTTAATAGGTACTTTAAACTTACTGGCTATTACATTTTAATTATTCCTGATTCAAGTTTTTTTTTTTTTCTTTTCCTACTCTTTTTGGAGTTTCTGTTTTGTCAACCTGCTGATTGGTTCTTACAGTTGATCCTTGAACAGGAGGGATTCAACACTCTCTGCACAGTCAAAAATTTGCATATAAGTTTTTGACTCCCCCATACTTAACTATTAATAGCCTATTATTGACAAGAAGCCTTACTGAAAACATAAACATGTTGTGTATGTTCTATGTATTATGTACTTTTTTCTTCCTATAAAGAAAGGCCACAAAAAGGAAAACATTCAGAAAATCATAAGGAAGAGAAAATATATTTTCTGCTCATTAAGTGGAAGCGGGTCATCATAAAGGCCTCCACTCATGTTTTACACTAAGTAGACTGAAGAGAAAAAGGTAGAATTGGTCTTGCTGTCTCAGGGGTGGCAGAAATAGAAGAAGTAGAAGGACAGGCAGGAGAGGGGGACACACTCAGTATAACTTTCATTGAAAGAAAAAATCTGCATATAAGTGGACCCGCACAGTTCAGACTCATGGTGTTCAACCATCAACTGTTTATACTTAAGGATATTTCAATTCTTAAATTGTCATTTGTTTCTTACTACTACCTGAGATGGTGCTGTATGTAAGAAGTTCTATTCAAAAATATGTATCTGTATCCTCTTCCATGAATGGGTATGTAGTACTTTAAAAAGTATTAAGAAGATAGGGTCTCCAGCTTTTCAAAATATGCAAACAGGAAACAGGTATCTTGATGCTATTTGACTTTCAAATCTGGGCCCATATTTTATCAGCACCCTCCCACAATTCAACACTAACCCCCTATTCTAGCCAAACTTCTCTTACCTTAAGACTTCAAGTTTCACTACTTCTGAGTTTCGCTTCCCCTGTAAGTTTCCCTGGTTCCCTTTGCCAGCCTAGAGTGATCTCTAGTGGTCTGAACTCCCCTAACTGGTAACACCATCAGAGCAAATAGTTACACTGCATACAAAGTAGAATCTTGGCTGTTGGTTAGGTTTTTATGTTTTAATATCCCACCTACTTTAAGTCTTTGAGAGTAATGCCCACATCTTATAATCCTTATACCCACCATAAGTACTACTAACTACATAGCACCTAGATTTGGGGAACCAGAGTGGGGAAGGGGAAATAACCTGAGTGGGAATGGTGGGAAATGAGAAAGAAAGACAAGAGATAAAAGATGGGATGAGGTTGGAAGGTCTGATGCAGCTGATGACTGCACCCAACACTGAACTGTGGAAACAGATTTATTTACAAGATATCTTTAACAAGGTAAATCTCAAGAATGGAGGAAAAAGTATCCAATGTACCCAGTATCTATGAAACATACCTATATTTTCTCCCACTTTCTTATGAAAGATAGAACACAACTGCAGCCCAGGATGGAGGAGAGACATGGAGTGGCAAGAGAGGGGAGGGGGGAGGTTTGACAGAGGGAGGGTAAAAGGCAGGACCACACCTATGGAGCATATGACAAGGGTACAAGTCAAATCTGTCAGTATAGAACATAGATGTTTTGGCACAATAATCAAGTAAATGAGGTGAAAGCTATGTTGATTGGTTTGGTCTAACCATGTCACATTGTATTAAAAAAAAGAAAAAAATCACATTGTACCCCACATACGCATGAATGTATTCACGATCTGTGTATTTGACTTAATAAAAATAAAATAAACAAGGTAAATCTTGACACCTTGGGTAAAGATGAACTTTAAGGAGGAAAAGCTGTGTGCTTGCCAATAATAAGGAAAGTATGCATGGATACATGCCTTCTGACAGGTGAAAAGAATGTTGATAAAGGAGAAACAGCTGGGGGGAGCCTCCTCACGGCCCATTCCCCACACCTAGATGCGTCATTAGTTTACTGATCAATGTTAAGTGCCACCTCTGGGTCAATTAATTGCTAGAAATAAAGAGGAATGAGTTCTCTTTATTAATAATTTCATGAGGTAGGAAGACACATGATTTAGTGAGGAAAAACACCAATAAAGGTATTTACCTCTTGAAACAAACTGAAATTTCCCTGTCAGTTTTCTATTCCTTCTCTCATGAATTGAGACACAAGCTATGGTTTTTAACAAGAAAGTTGATCATGCCTAGAAATTTCCCGAGTGCAGCCTTTCAGTGAAAATAAGCATGAATCATGTAAATTATGGGAAATAATGTTCTTCTTTATTGTCTCTAGTTCCCATAAAGGTGGCCCACCCACCATTATTGTGGTATCCTACCTGTTCCTGCACCTCTTCTGCACCTCTTCATTGTCTTTGGTCATTAGCATACATGTAACCCGAATTACAACACAGAAGTAGTTTTCTCATGCCTGTATTTCTTTGTTCTACATCAAAACCATAATTAGTAATATCATTATGTAACATGTTATTCCATCAAGTACAAGGTTTCCAGATTGTCAGAAATTTTTAAAAGAATCACCCTCTTTAGTCTTAAAAAACCAAGAATGTGTAAAGCCAGGAAATTATTGATAGCATCCTCGGCCAGCAGCGAAACTGTCTTCCTTACATTGCAATGAATAATTGATTTTTTTAAAGAATTTTCTTTCCTCCTATGGAAAGATCTTTTTCCTATTTCCTCAGTGTGAAAATAACCCCTGGTATCTACATCATGACACTTTCCCACTTGGTGGTATCTTTAACATTTGAAAACAGTAGGGTTTTTCCACTAATTGGATGAATATTTCCTTTCAGGATCCTTTATTCTTGAGCTTAAAAAAGCATTCCAAGGAATATTTCCCCTGCTTGATGCAAGGATGCAGAAACAGCTGGAGACAGGAGTGAGTGTTTGTTTTCAAGACTGTACAAGGCCCTAAGATGATTGCTGCAAAATGATTCTATTTTTACAGTCTTTTGTTTACTTTCCTGCCTCTGGTAGATGAGGATGACCTTTTTTTTTTCCTACACAAAATTAGACCCAGACTAATATCTGCATGTTGTACTTTTTTTTAAGGTGGAAGTTCTTAGAAACCTGTGACATGTGCCTCTTCTCAGGAAATTTGATTTCCCTAAGTGTCACTCACAGTGAAGAAGGATGTTTTATGTTCTGTGGAGAGCTGCTAGTGTCTCCAACCTAAGATAATTTCAGAATGGCTATTTTAATCTTGATTCAACGTTTACATTGGGATTTGAGACCTTTAAATGTTTCCAAAAGTCTGTCATTACCACGAGCATTTGAATGTCCCTTTGGAAAGGAAGATATTCTGTATACAGCTCAGTTTGTAAAATCACTTGTCATTTAAAACAAAAAGCATTCTTCCCCGCTGTCCTGCTGATGGTGTGTGAAGGGTGGGGGTAGTGGTGGATAAAAAGCAGAAGGGCCCTCTGGTACTGAAGGAGCTAGGTTTATCCTCTGTCTTCTGTGGGGAGTTGAGGTCTTGTCTCTGAATAAACGTGCATCATAAGAGGCTGGAGGCTGTGTGCAGGCATCTGTGAATGCTGTGAAGATAACATTCTGAGACATGTGAGGACCATTTGCATAAAAGAACTCTTATATTAAAGATACCCTCTGTGATGCATTAAGTATTTATCTCATCTCTAGCTGCTAATAGCTTTTATTATGAAGTTCTGAAATGGAACTTTATTAGTAGAGCAAAGCACAGATGTCTTACTGCCATTCTCCACCAAAACAATTTTACTTTATCATCTTGTGGAATGCACAGACACCATAATAGTTTGGACAACATAAAAATTTGCCTTTTCTGTTCTTCAGTATGATTCCTGTCTTGTCATATTTCCATTTTAATTCCTCCATGACTAAAAGTTGCAGTTGTAGGAACAAAATCCCCTTTCTGGATGCATTTCCCATTATCCAACGTTCCCTCACTAACAAACTGAGAGCAGAAAGAAGATAAGACAAGGTTTGAACAATTTTAATCATTTCTGTTTGAACCGAAATTGGCTCATGAATATACATAGTACATACTTAAGTTCTCATGAGAGTGTTCAGGTAGTATTCAGAGCAGTCAGGAAGATGTGGTACAGGGGTCTAAATTATAAAATTTTAAGAAACAGAAGGTGACTAGGTCTGATGAATGTTATTTTCTCCCCTTTAAAGAAAGATCCTCTCACTCATTAGAAGTCCATCTCACACTTTCCTTATAAAGCAGAGATAGTCAAATGGAAGCAGGTGGCTCCAAGTTTGTCTAACGGAGCCCTGGGTGAAATCCCAGTGAATAGCTGTGTAGACTTTGGCCCTCTCATGCTTCATTTCCGAATCTGTTTCCTTCAGTGTGAAGTAGGAATCATACTGTCTTTTTAAGAGGCTGTTTACTAAATGTAAGAGCAACTGACTTATGAAAATAGTGTTGTACCTGGTACGTAGAAGGAAGCAGATCTATTGTATGATTGGCCCCAATTATGAGGTTAGTAGTGAAGAAAAAAGCTCACAGGTGCCAGAACATTCAGAAAAATATTTTGCCCTTCGACGTCTTTACTTTAGAATGTACTAAATGTATAATTGCCTGTGTAGGAAAGCTCTACCCACCTATCAGTTACTTATTTATCTGTGTGATAACTAATAATGAGTACAAATATTTTATAAGGAAAAATTTGATTTTTGAAAATAAGCTATTTGATAGTAGGTAAAGGACTACTTCAACCCAGTAATATGGTTTTTAGTTAAAAACAAAATGTCACCATAAAGTAATGAGATTGTTTGTTTGTGGAATTCACACAATGTCTGAAGATAGCTAAAAAAAAAAGTTCTAAAGAGAGTTAGATGGTAATTTCAGCAGAGTAAGCATATTGCTTCCATGGGGGGACACTTGGAGAGGATATGTGCTGCTGCTGATTATAACAGGCCCTAAAATATATATTTATATCTTTATCACTTTATATACCAGGTATCAACTCTATGAACAATCTCTGAAGACACTTTTGTGAAGTGTGTTTCATAGAATTAGTCTACAGACACTTGCAAACTTAAAGCATTTTGTTTCTACCAAGCACTTACTGTGCATAGTTTATTCTAAGGAATTGATATTCTTTGTCTTATAGAAAACAGCTGTAAAATCATACTATTGTCAGTTTGATGTTTTTGAAGTGCACAATTACAGACTCTTCTTCAGTCCTTCAGTAATGTGTCAAAATGAATTCCATGAAGGAAAGAACTTGATGTCTTGACTCACAAATCTGTGAAATCTGAGTTGATAATAATAATTTAAAAATACATATCTTCTCACTTTGTCACTCCTGGCTGTGTGGCTTTGAGCAAGTTTCTTTTTCGTTTACAAAAAAATGAGTTCCTGCCTCAATGAATTGTTTAAAATGAATTTCCAATGTAAAATGATTTGGAAAGAGCTTAAACATACTAGCTGTTATTATGGTTTTATACATGTATACATGTAAAATATACAGAGAAAAGTATATGGAGGGTTTATCTTGTGTTTACATTTTTTTGGCTGGTTATATGTCCCTAGTGCATCAATATTTTGGCTATTTCCTAAGTTTCTAGACAAGAGGAATGTTTGTGCCAAAAGATACTTCTGAGAATGTGCACATGAAAGTGTATAAGGGCAGAACACTTCAGGGTAGCACACAGTGATGATGTTTGCTGCTCTATTTATGGCTCTTTTAGCTGTCCGTTGCCTAGGAGATCACTGGCAAAATCCCAGCAATAACTAGCACTACTTTATCCTATAAAGAAAGAGCTGTCACTGATAAAGTGGCAGTATTAGACACTTCCGGTCGGAATCATCCTTAAGAACATCCTGATTCAATCACCTGTTTTATTGTCACATCTGCACGTCAACAAACTGAAGAGAAATTGTCAACTCACCATAACGAAAATGCTTATTCCACTTCTGCATCCAATTAACTTGTACCTGTCCAAGAATTGATAGTTTGTAGATGAGGAAGAGACTTTATATTTCTACATAGTGTTGTTAAAGGACACATGGTTATATTTGTCTTTTTCTCTAGCATCATAAGCTGCTTTAAGTCAAAGCTAATTAGGAGAAATGGGGAGAGATAATCGTGCCTTCGTGATTAGAGAGATTTAAACCTTTGCTTTTCCTTTTGCAGGTAAGTGAACCTGGCACTGGGCATCAGTTGTTGTACTTCTGTCTGCTCTTACTTGTGTTGCCATTTAATGGACTAAAACTCAGTAAGGCAGATGCAGGTACTATGGATACTGTTGGAGTGGGTGCTCTAAGAGAGATGGTAAGTGCTGGTTTTCCATTTTAACTGTACTTCATGATACCAAGTTGGGCCCCGCTCGACTCCTTGGTCTCCTCTTCCCTGAAAGAGTGGCTCTGTTGGTTTAGTATGCATCTCTAGTTGGCATAGCTAAAAGAATGAAAAGTGAAATTTACTTTGCAGGCCCATTGGATATGCTTTTGGAGGGTAATTTTTTCCGAAAGCCGGAAATCATGTGGCATTGTTGGTATTTTTAGTGCATCTGTTTCACAGCACACTGCATTGCACATCTGGCCAGTTTGGAATGAAACTTAGAACATCACCATACTACAGGGATGTAATTGTCCTAAAATGGTCTTTGTAGCTTAGAGAAGGGAAAATGCTAGGCTGAAAGAGAAATGGTCTGAAGTCCCACCTAAAGTAAAACATTCTAAATTAATAGTTGCCTAAAGACCTAGAGTATTATTAGACCTTTTTTTTTTTTTTAATTCACAGTTCTAATCAAAGAAGTTTAATTGAAGTTTCTTTTTTAAATATTTGAAGACTGTATTTACTATGTAGATGTTCAAATATTAGGTCTATATTTAGAAGTGAATATAAATGCATTTTAAGCTAAATTGGAAAGTGAGTTCTTATTTCATTCACTATTAAAAATATACTGTCATTAAAGATGTTTTAAAGTATTAAATAGTTTTTAAAAATATTATAGGACTGTTAAGCTAAATTCTTTAAATATCGCCATTGTTATTCATTCTCTGTGAGTTAAAAGTCTAGTGACATCTTTGTTTTTTGTTTTTTGGGGTTTTTTTGTTTTTAATTTGGAGCCTAGTTTACTGATTGGCCATTTCTTTATGTTGAGAATAATTATTTTTCTCTCTAAATGGTTAAAAATTAAGACAAATTACTTTTAAATATAAATTCGTGGTGGTTTTCTTTGTTTATTTCATTCATTACTATTGGAAGACATGTATTGCATATATTGTTAAAATATGCCTAAGTGTGTTTTCAGGTTGATATACTTAGATAGAAAGTACTTTTATTCACTAGTTTCCTATTTATTATAACTTCATCTGGAATAAACTATGAATAAAACTTGTCCTTTTGGAAATTTTACTCTACAGAGGTTCAATATTAAGAGGATTTCTAATGTTCATCTCTTTTCTTTTGATTTTTTTTCTAAGAGTATCTTTAGAGGATATGATTCTTTTAACTCCTAGTTATTATGCCAAACTCTTAATTATTATGCCATTAATACATTAATCTTTGACAGTAATGATTTTAATAGTAAACAAATGTCACCCCCAGCACCAAGTTTCATACATCTGAGATTTTTTAAACAGCCCATTTCTTTTTCTTTTTTAATTAACACGTAATAATTGTACATATTTTAATGGTGTAGTGTGATGCTTTGATATATGTGTATAATGATCAAATCACCTTAAATCATAAAATACAATTCCTTCAAACAGCCTATTTCCAAATGCTGGATAAATAGATGAATTAATGCTGTCTTATAATGATGGTTGTTTTCACAAAGAATTGTTATCTTTCACAAATCAGGAGCTATGAATTATAAATAATTTTTTCCCATTAATTATTTGCAGTTACTACTTTTACTGCTAATGGGAAAGTGTCTTTTTTAAAAACTTGGACATAAGAATAGAACTATTAAAATGAGGCTTGGAGAGGGAATTAGGCATGAACCTTAGACCTATGAAAACTTTAGTTGGCCTTCTAGACTCCTGTAGGTTTTATTAGTAGTTTATTCATCAGAAGTAAAAATCTCAACCAATATTATGTTTTGGTCCAATAAACATCACATTATGAATTCCCGATAGCATGGATTTTTATAGAGCTACTCCTAGTCACACAAATTTTTAATTCTGATTAGAAGCAAAGCCATGTCTGCGTCAGTATGCTGGTGTAATCCAGAGCCTTTGATCTTGGAGAAACGAGGGATCCTTTAGAAGCTTCTGAAAACTTAAAGATAACTTAAAATAGTGAAGTGTATTTGTGTTTGGAGTCCGTGGGTTATGTCATATCATCTATTTAACTCCAAAGGTTTTGAAAGATGCTATCGCCGTATCTTTCTCTTTAACTGAAGTTCAGAAAATAGCCAACTTGTTATTCCTGGGTGAGCATTCTAGAACACTTTAGAATTTGGGTGATTTTTTTTTTTTTTTTTTTTTTTTTAATGGATGTCATTTGCAGTCCTTTAAAGGCTGCTGATGGGGACTGAGCTGCTTACCTTGCCTCCTAAGGTGACTCGTTCCGGTATCCTTTTTTTAGAAGGACAATACTTTTTTATTATTATTAACATAATGCAATGGATAGAAAGGAGATAATTGTATTTGCTTATTTTCCTGCATCAGTGAGCACTCTCATCAGTTTTATTGTTTGTATTTGGGAAAAAAAAAAAAAAAAAATGAGTGATCACCCAGTCGTTTTTCTCCTCTGTTGTCCTTTTCTGAGAAGACAGGCTTTTGGGCTTTACTATGAGTAGGAACTGTTACTTAATTGGGCGAAGAAACTTGATGCAGGTAGTTGTAGAAGCAGGTTGTTTTTGAGCACTGACTGGACATGTTTGAACCTACCTCACATAGTGATAATTCACCTTTTCATGGTGTAAGGCATGGTAGATTGCTTGATCTGTTTGAGATTGTAATACATATATTTTTTATTGTGCTTAGAAAATACAGAATTGAGGTTTTATACAATCAAAAGAAGAAAGCTTTTTTCCCAAAATTTCTCATTTGTTTCAGAGTTTTCTAATATATGTACTAGAAATGTGCAGGTCCAGAATAAAAATATTATAAGTTGCAGTCGGGAGAACACTAGCACTTGGAATTTTCGTTGCACCTCTGGATCCTGTCTCTGTGTGAAGGATTTTGAAACATAAGAAACTATACATGTCAAACAGCTTTGGAAGTATCAGTAAACAAAAGATTGAACTCAGACTCTGGACAGGGAAGAACTTTTAATTTTATTTCCCCTGTGAAGAAATACAGTCTCTTGTAATTTCCAGAAGAAAAAATATCTAACACTTGATATGAACAAAAATTAGTCTTCAGGAACTAAAATATTAAAGACAAAATGTATCTTGGTGAGTGAAATAAGAAAAGATTAATGATTAACATAAATTTTAGACAAATGATGTAAATGAATTTTTTAGTCTGCAAGTAAAATGTCAACGCTTTCAAAAACATAATTACATATTAATATATATCTTTTATGGTATAATTTTCAAACAGCATGCATTTTGTAATTATAATTTAATTGAAACATCATATATAATTTTATTTAGAATGTTAGATTCTCCATTTATATCTTTTCACTATAAAATTTGTTATCACAAAATGATTTAATGAGTTCTATCAACTCAGATTCAACAATTATCAATACTTTGCCATCATTGGCTATCCTGTTTTTTGGAGAGGGTATGCTAAAGTATTTTAAAACAAATTTTAGCCTTACTGTCATTTGCTTCTTACTGCTTTAAGATGCGTGTATCAGAGAGAGAACATTTCTTATATAACTACAATAATATCATCACACATAGAAAATTCATAATCATCCCTTTGTACCCTCTAATACCTAGTCTATATTCAGATTTTCCTTATTAGCTCAAAAATGCCCCCTGTAGCTAGATTGTTTGAATCAGAGTCCAAATCACTTTCTACTTATTGTGGAAAAGGTAATGTCTCTCAAGACTTCTAAACAAAAAAAATTTCTGCTCTTCTCTCCTCCTGTTCTTTCTTGGCGTTGATTTGTTGACAAAATCTGATCAGGTGTCTTACTGCATTCTAGTCCTGTCCTTTAGTTTGTTCCTCCAGCTCCTCTACTTTCTGTGAACTAGAAGTTGATTTTGAGAGATTGTTACTATTCATGTTTAATATTTTCAACAAAAGTGCTTCATAGATGAGGTGCTGATAGATCCTTTCAGTATCCTAAACATATGTGGTTAATAACAAACCTCATTGCATACAAATAAACTTTTTGCCACAATATTCCAAATCATTACATTTCAGGAAAAAATGCCTTTTCCTGCCCCTTACATCTTTAGGGGAATAGTCAACTTCAATTAATTGATGCATGAAATATCAGTAGAAAAGTGGATCCTTTAATCTCTCTAACTTTGACCATACATGAAAAAAACCGTACCTACTATGTGTGTCATAGACTGTCAGTGGCCTCAGTCTGAACCTGCTGCCCAGTTGTGAGCAGATGTCTCCAAGCTATAGCAAATGCTGCCCAGTTGTGAGCAGATGTCTCCAAGCTATAGCAAATCCTTCCTGAGATAGACTTGCCATTTGGAATTTGTGATCTACTTTACTCATAGGTGTGACATGTATTAGATATTTATCTAAAACCTAAAAGCATGATCTCATGTTGACCTTGGATGGATGTGTCTTCTGGGAATTTTGCTGGGGCTCTGGACACCTGGGAAATAGCTTGTGAAGACCTAATTCCATTGCAGAAGTGGGGAACTTCAAAGGGAAACTATAAGACCCAATGGGATTATTGACTCTGGTTTCCATTAAGCTAATTATGTTGACAATGCCCATCCCAGGCTCCTTGGTACATGGAAAGAAGAGAGGATTAGGAGTAAAGAGATAGTGAGCTCCAGTCCTGGATTTTAGACAGTGTAGCTTGGTAGTCAGGAGTACAAGCTCCAGATTCATACTGGGTGGACTGAAATGGCAGCTCTTGCACATGTGACCTTGGAAAATTTATTTGACTTTCTGAAAAGCCTCAGTGTCCTCATCTATAAAATGGCGATAACAATAGACTTTGACTTTCCAGGTTTGTTATGAGGATTTAGTGAGACAATCCATGTAAGATGCTTGCACATTTCTGGTACTTAGGAAACGATCAATAAATGTTATCTCTGCTGTTTTATTATTGATGGTAACTAATGGTTGTTCCCTTCATTAAGAACTTCATAGCAAAGTCTGGCACAGAAATGGATTTACAAGTTGCACTCTCTTAATGTTTGGGTTTCTTTGGCTAGTAACAATTATTTAATTTACAAAATTGCTCTGTGGGTGCCAAAGTCCTCTAACGGTAAATGTGTCAACAGAAAGACCATCAACCTGTTTGCTCATTACTTATGTACATCAGTAAAAGTGGTCATTAATTTTCAAAGTATATATATGTATGATCACTTACGTAAGCATGCATAAGTAATTGATTTTTTCTCTTTTGTGATGAATATATATAATGAGCCATTGAAGTTCTAGTTATAACAGCTAACCAGAGAGCTTCAATGCCAGGTATTCTGTCAAATGTTTTACATAGATATTTCATTGAATCTTGACAGCAGTCACATAGTTTGTGCCATTATGAGCCCATCTCACAGATGTGGAATCTGAGGTTCAAGGTCACATTACTAGAAGGTAGAAGATCCAGAACATGACTCAGGTCTATCTGGCTTAGGAGTCACAGGTTATCTTCCGTATACTGTCTGGAACCTGTTTTTAATCAAGGGGTTTATGATTAGCTTCTGTTTGCTAATGTGATATATTATGATGAGGAAGAATAAGTGTTTGCATCTTGTGCTCTGAGAGTTTCAGCAGTGGCTGTGGCCCCCTGAACTGTCCCTTCAGTCCCAGTACCTTGGCTACCATCATTTCATACTGAGGCTTCAAACAGCTTTGTCAATTAGCTAAGACTACTCTAACTGGTTGAAAGTCCTAATTATTTTCTATTATTTTGCTTAAATATGGGATATTCTAGAGTCACTTGAGAAAAACTTTGAAATGTGTCCTGTTTTAAAGGACGAGTTTTCATTTTCTAAGTGCTGTCTTTACTTGAAGAAATGCATTCTTCTTTCACAGCACTATGGTTTGTCATGTGGAAAGAAAAGGGAAGTGCGTTCCCTATAAGGTAGTTTGCGTTCTCCAAGGATGTAGATCAGAGTGAGTCTTCAGCACTGATGTCTCCGTTGTACGTGCTCCCCACCTCCTCTCCACCTCAGCCTGCCCTCCTCTCCACCCCCGCCTGCCCTCCTCTCCACCCCCCTCCACCTTGGGTTGTCTTCAAGTCAAAAGCTTTCAGGAATGTATTGATTTATTGCAGAGGATTAACTATTGGTAGAGGATACTTTTGAATACAGTAGGGTTTTTTTTCTTTCTTTTCTTTTCTTTCTTTCTTTTTCTTTTCTTTCTTTCTTTCTTTCTTTTTTTTTTTGTGGTGTCCTTCTTTTCTACTTTTGCATGTCTTATTTGATGGCCTGATTGATTAAGCTGAGACTATAAGGTCCTGGAAGGCAGAAAGATTACATGTTTTGTTTGCATCTCTTGAGGTAGTTAGTGATTTGTAAATAATAATCTTTGTTTAATAAAAGGATATAATTACCACAGTCAAATATTTAATGAGAAGTAGTATATTAGTATGTATATGGTACATGCCAGAGAGATTTCAAGGTGACAATTTTGGACCTTCATGAAAAAGTGTTAAAACTCTCTAGTGCAGTGATTCTCAATTTTTGGCATTTGTAGAAATAACCTGAGATAGTGGTTATATAGCGCCAATCCCTAGATCTCACTTGTAGAGATTCAAATTGAATAAGAAAGGGGCAGGGCCCAGGATCCTTTATTTAAAACATCCTCCCAGTTGCTTCTCTGCTGGTGATCTTCTTGCAACCCTTTGACAATCACTGCTCCAGAGTTTTCTTGTTGTCTCAAAACTTTTACAGTATTTTCAGATGTTATTCAGAGTGCCTACACCTACTGCAGGGGAGAACCTGGAACATGTGAAGCAATCTAGGAACCTTTGGAAGCTTCTCACACAGAGCTTTTTTGTGTGCATAAGGTATCTGGTATCCCTCGTGTTATCTGTTTCAATTATTTTTCCAATTTCTTCCAAAAAATTGAAACTCCTTATTTTTCATCATGCTTCACTAGCTGCCTGCAATAAAAGCCAAAAGACCAATTGGAGGTTGAGTATGCATGATTGCCAGCTACTTAGTGTGCTATTCCTTCCCAAAGTTCAGTTCACAATAGCCAGAGGAGTAACTCTCATAGGGAAAGTTTGGTTAATGAGACAGACTTGGGGAATAGGGATGGGGGCCAACAGGATCTGGGACAAGGATTGTTCTTCTTGGAACTACTTCAATCATAACAAAACCTAAGATGTTATTGTGAGAGGTAACATCAACCTTATCTGGAATGTATGTTGCTGGCAGGTACCTGAACCAAAGTTGCAGTGTTTTCTGCCTAATAATGGATGCAGCAGCAACCTAGGTAATTTAGTTAAGCTCTGGTTTTGGGTAAGTGCCATAATTGTCTGTCTTAGATGATATTTGTCCAGTCTAAAATGTTTCTGCAAGATATGAAAGGCAAATATTTAAACAATTAAGAAAAATTGTCTTTTTTTTTTTTTTTTTTTTTTAAACCTGGCAACATCCTAGAGGACAATGAATGTAACAGGAACTTTGACTATAACAGCAAATAAATGAACAGTGTTTAAAAGAACTATCACTTTATTGCAATTAAGAAGATAATGTGACTGGACTTTTAATTAATCACTTAGTATGGCAAATATACATTCACTGAAATCAATCATTTTCATTGAGTTAGTATGAAGTACTCATAAAATGTTCTTAACATGGGTATGTTGTTTTGTAAATAGATTTTAGTGGTCACTTTGAAATTTGGTATTTTAATGACATCCAGTAGTAATTATTCAAAGGGTAGTCTACCTGGCAAAATCAGACGAGTCAGTTAAAGACAGTGAATACACCAGGCATGGTGTCTCACCCCTGCAACCCAGCACTTTGGGAAGTTGAGGTGGGGAGGATTGCTTGAGGCCAGTAGTTTGAGATCAGCCTGAGCAATTCCCATCACTAAGAAAGAGGGAGAGAGAGAGAGAAAGAAAAGAAAAAATTGGCTAGGCATACTGGTACACACCTATGGTCTCAGTTAATTGGGAGGTTAAGGAAAGAGGATCTTGAGTTCAAGAGCTCAAGGCTACAGTGAGCTATGACTGTGCAACAACAGCACACCAGCCTATGCAGCAAAGTGAGTTTCTGTCTGTAAAAAAATTAAACAGTAAAAAAATAAAGACATTGGGATAGAAGGTTGGTTGAAAGAGTAAACATCTGCATTAGAAATTTAACATTATTAAATTAATGGGTAAAAATAAGCTAACTTCAAGTTTCCATTTTCATTCCAAAGTGTCCTCTTTCAAACATCAGAATGTTTAAAGGGCATGTTCAACATGTTTGCAGAACTACATACCACGTACCACAATGAGATCGGGCTTTGTAAGCTGGAGTTCGTTGTTGTTTTTGGATGAAGTTCGCTTTGAGCTATACAAGTTCGGGAGTGTGTGAAGAGCAATTATTCTTCTCCCACGTGGAGAGTCAAATATGTCCTGTGATTCAAGGAGAGAGGACAGAGGAGCAGTTCTAGGGGTAGAGAGGAGGAGATGGGAAAGCAAAGGCGTAGGAAAAATTTTTACCTGGTGGAGAAGAGTGAATGAGAGGCAATTTGGAGGTAGAGACTATGGGTGGATTGTTAGGAGTCTGGCAGTTATAATGGATGCTCCCACAAGGGGAAGATGCAATTGCCTATAAAACCTCTAAAAAATATTTTCTTTCACCAAGAAA
Organism: Loris lydekkerianus; assembly: GCA_963574355.1. NCBI lineage: Eukaryota > Metazoa > Chordata > Mammalia > Primates > Lorisidae > Loris > Loris lydekkerianus. The sequence goes on along the minus strand of CAUYPK010040756.1, from coordinate 24,298 downwards.
TGGTGAAAGTTCTATTCTCTGAGACACAGGAATGAAATTTTATGGGTGATTAATAACAGCCATATTTTGTCTTTCTGAGTATATTATGCTTTGTAGGGTGCACCTGAATCTCTGAATTCTCATTTAGGACAGCGCATTTCAATCTCTAATGGCATCAAAATCACCTAAATGGCTTGTTAAAGCTGTGAAGGGGACCTGATGATCTGATTTACAGTAGATAGCTACAGTGCATATCAGCTGAGCGTTTTTTAATAGGTGAATAAATTACACAAAATATCAAGCAAAGAACCTTTCCCTTTGTTTTTTATAAGAACCTTAAGAGCCATGTACAAGAGATATTCCAAAATGAAATAAGAATAAAAGCTTAATTCATCGTGTATATGTTAAGCTTCCTTCCAGTATTTAGCTTTGTAAATCTTTTTGCTCACTGATACCACAAACTCGGGAGAGGAAAATGTGAATACATGGCCTCCTGGGACTTCAGTTTATGTGTTCTTTTGTCGGTTTGGGTGAGTAAGCATTTTTAAATGTAATTAAGTAGGTACCAGAACAATCACAATGACTCTTTCTGACAATACATTCAGAGTGTTGATATTATACACATATTTATTACAAATCACTTGGGCCATGTTTTGTTTGTTTGTTTTAAAGCCTGTGTTGTGTTAAGAAAGAAAAATTCTTCAAGTTCTTCGAGAGAGAATTGAGCACCAGTGGTCATCGGTCTGAATTTCATGAATTATAAAAATGTGAAGGTATGGTACGAATGGGTAGAAGATGGAAGACGCAGGACTGTCCTTCTGTCTGCCTTTGAACGATCTCCCCGCCCAGCAGTTTAACCTTACCATGGCTGTGACATTCTTCTTTGTAAATTAGAATGATCTAATTATTTTCTTTGTCTCAGAAAGTTGTGTAAAGAATACTGAGTGGAGGTTGAATGTGTCTCTTATCTTGGATAGAAGGTACTCTTGCCTTTAAAGTAATTAAAGTCAAATAAAATGAGCCGTAATATTAATAATAAAAAGAAAGGTAAATGTTTATATGGAAGATTTCCTTCTTGAAGTCATTTGGGATGAACATGAACAGATTAGATGTCCCCACAGATGGAATATTATGTAGCGTTCTAATTATGAAGAAATAAAAATTATATAGAAATAGGAAAAAGAATACATTTAAATTTTTGTGGCTTCTTTTAACAGTGATTTGTTTTGAGCTTATCTAATGATAAGCTTATCATTCAGTTGTTTGGAAGCAACCAAATTGCTCCAAACACAGTAGCACTATGGAGTATGTTGGTTTAACAGATAGAAAAATATAAGGAAATTTTTCTTACTTCCCAATAGTCTTTCATGTAGGTAGATATGGCTTGTTAATTTAAACAATCACGTACCACTATAGGGGGGCGCTGAGGTACATGCAAGAACAAATGGTCCCTGAACCACTCCCGTCATTGCTAGCCACTTTGATTATTCTAAAAACCTCTTGGGCTCAGTGGATGGCTAGGAGGTCCAGCAGGTGGCTCTATGTTGAACCTTGGTGGTGTCACTGTTGATCCTTCCTCAAACAAAAAATCATCCATCAGGAGAAGCAAGAATTTATTCTCGTTTGCATTCATTCATTCATTCATTCTGCATTGAGTTCCCTTCCATGCCAATCCCTATGTTGATATTGAATATGTATAAACTAGAAGCAACTAGTTTTGCCATTCTTGATATCAGAAATGAGAAAAACAGAAGAAAAATGTAACATGCACACACAAGCAATCTGCCCTTAATTTATGTGAGCTACATGAGCATTCATTAAGTGCCTTTTGAAATAGGGATTTGCAGTGACTAGTTAATTATTAAAGACAAGCCTTTGGGAGTCTCCTGAAGAATTCACAACTAACCACCGCTTCTGTGCTCAAAGCTTGATGCCTTTAACTCTCTTTACCCTACTTCATGTTATAGTTAATATGATTGTAAATTTATTCTCTCTTCTCCTCTATCTCCCTCTTATGGTGGAATGTGCCGTGATGAGATTATAGAAATTTCTTCTAATACAAGTATTAAAATTTACTTCCAACCTGTTTCACAATATTTCATAAAAGGCAGTTGTCATGTCGTCATTTGGTCCTGAGTCAGACATATTGGCTTTTGCTTTTTGCTGGAGCCCTATGTGTATAGTGAACAATTTACCCTTGCACTGGAGTTCTCAGGCTAGCTGTCATGAGTTCAGACTGTAATGTGTCTGCCAAGCACTTCGGTATCTTGTCAGCACGTGGATTCTGATTCAGCAGGTCTGGGCCGTGTCCCCAAATCTGCTTTTCAATAAATTTCCAGGTAAGGCCCATGGGGCTGGTCTGTGGACCACATTTTGAGAAGTGGGGTTCTAGAACTGTGGCATGAGCCTTATCCTCAGGAATCTTAGTATAGTTTTAGAAGATACTGACCTTGAGGTGTTAAGCTTGGTTTACAAACCTTTGGAGGAAACTTCTTAAAGTTGTCTTATTAGCATACACTACAAAATAATTGCCAGTTGCTGTTGACTTGCACTTTTTGATATTTGTGGACATTTCTTACAAGAGACCGTGGTTTCTCTCTTTACAAAAGAATGAGGAATAGGATTGATGTGTTTTCTCTTGCCTTTTGCCATTAATCTGATCCTGTGCTGGAGAAGGTTTGTTAGATTTCTTGGTTCCTTGTAAAGCTGGTGTTGTCTAGGCTTGTAAATTCTTGGCTAATCACTATGGAATTCATCTTATTCTGTGGTAGTGCTTTAGAATGCTGAAGCAAAGTCATCATTTGCATTAGGCTATATCTATAAGTACCTGTGTATTTGTATCTGTGTCTATACCATCAAATCTATATTGTATCATTCATGGATATTGACTTTATTTAATAATACTTAAAAATATACCAGGTTATAGGCCACAAGAGTCTTAAGATTCCTGCATTTTTAAGTGTGTACTTAATGTAATAGAGCATCTTCCATAGTAACTAATAAATAAAACAATTCAGAATTTTTAAAATAAGACTAGTATAAAATATTTTACCTGATTACAACCAGTTTTCATTTATTCTACCAACATTTACTTATTGCAAGCCATAAACCATTCTTTCAGGCTAGACTTCAGAAAAAGAACAGTCAAGTATGTAATATTTTTATTCTTAGTCATGAATTTTTAATACAGTGCTTAAGAAAGTGTATGAACAACAAGTTGAGGTACATAGAAATATATAGCATAAGGAATGTTTTTATATATGCATAAATACATACATACATTGCATATGTAGATCAGATATTGTATCTTTTTTTGGGGGGTGGGGGGACAGTCCCACTTTGTCGCCCTTGGTAGAGTGCTATGGCCTTATAGCTCACAGCAACTTCAAACTCTTGGGCTCACGTGATCCTCTTGTCTCAGCCTTCCCAGTAGCTAGGACTATAGTTACCTGCCACAATGCCTGGCTATTTTTAGAGATGGGGTCTTGCTCTTGCTCAGGCTGGTCACTAACTCTTGAGCTCAGGCTATCCACCGTCTCAGCCTCCCAGAGTGCTAGGATTATAGGTGTGAGCCACCACGCCTGGCTAGATAATATATCTCTTATGCTTATCTTTCCATATTGAAACTTTTTTCTTTTGGTTTCAATAATACCCTCTTTTCCCATTTCCAATCTATTGATTTCCTTTCATCCCTAGTGTGAATACCTTTTATCAGTTCTCTACTTCAATTAATAGAAGCATCAATTAAAGTGGCTCACATGTTAAAGACAGTTTTTATCTCACATATTTGAAAGTTTAGAAGTAGGACAGGCTTTGGATCTGGTTGATACATTAATTCTACAATTTCATTAAAGGTCAAGTTCTTTCCATTTCATATAAACAAAAAAAAATTCCCTAGAAGTCCCTCACCCCTCTTTTTGGCCTTGATTTGGTCCATATTTATCTTAGTTTCTAACAGAGGATATGAAATATTATGATTGATATGTTCTGATCATTTGCAGTAATATAGAATGGATGTTAAGGGGTCAACAACAGTGTCCACTGCCTTCTGTATCTGCCAACTTTAAAATGGTAATGTTCCCAAGGATTACATCTGAGAATTCTTCTTTCTCACGTACGTGCTTTGTGCGATTTTATCTACTTCCACAACTTCCCTACCACCTTTATGTGTGATGACAGTTCCTATATCTGTATAGTCAGCCCATTATTTATTTTTTTTTAGAATTTCATATCTACACATCCAATTTCTCCCTGGAAAACTACAGTGCCAACACAATCTCAAATTCACTATAGTCCAAAATTAAGCCTGTTGTCTTAACCTAAAAATCCTGACTCCTCTGCTCCCTACTTGGTGAATCCTTTAAACTAAAACCCTAAAGGTCATCCTTGACCACTGAACAGTCAGTAACCAGATTCTGCTGATTCTTCTTCCTTCTCTTGTGCCGGGCCTGTCTTCCTCCTCTTCACGTTGCTGCCTCCTCATTTCTGGCTCTTGTTATTGACGATCCTGCCCCCACCCCCCTTGCAATTTCTTCACATCTACTAAGTGAACTTCTTCAAGTTTATCTGATTATGTTGCTCCCTGATTATAAATTGTGAGCAGCTCCCCCTTGTGAAGCACTATCCCTTATCATGACACACCAGTGCCTTCTAAATCCTCCTCCTGCCTCCTGGTGCACCCTACCTTTCCCACTGCCTTCATCTGCAAAACTTGCATTTCAGTTAGCTTTTTCATTACTTCCCCCAAATATGCAGTGCTATTTCTGACAGTGCTTATCCTTGTGCTAGTTCATGTACTTATCTCTTAGATCCCAGCACAATCATTTTTCCCTTTGAAAGACCTCAAAACTCTTCTACTCTCTTTATACTATAAGGAGGACTAAAGAGGTTGGGAGAACGAGGAGGAGGATGAAAGCTAACGCAGTCATGCATCACTCAACAATGGGAGTGTGTTCTGGGAAATGTTATTAGGTGATTTCATTGTTGTGCAAGCATCGGAGAGTGTGCTCACATAAACCTAGATGATACAGCTTGCTACATAGCTAGGCTATGTGGTATAGCCTATCCCTAGGCTGCAAACCTGTGCAGCATGTTAGTGAACTGAATGGTGTAAGGGCATGGTAACACAATTATAAATATTTGTGCCATAGAAATTTTTCAGATCTGTTAGACTCTTATGTGACCACCATTGTGTATATGGTTTGTCGTTGACTGAAATGTTGTTCTGCAGCACGTGACTGTATGCTGGTGTAATACCAAAGACTGTTCTAATTTCTTCATTCATATTAAGCCACACAAAACCACTATGAAGTGGGCACTATTATATCCCTATCATACAGGAGGGAATTTGACATCAGGCAACCTGGTTCTTAGACCTGTACTGTCAACCACTACACCTTACTGTATGTATCTCAATTATTTGATCAGTCTTTGCATCAGCATTTTACATCAGAAACGGTTTTATTTTTGCACTTAAAACATCTCCCTATCCTGTCTGCCATTGTTAAGTTCCCCAAGTATTCTGAAAGTTCCTTGAAGGCTGGAGTAATTCTTATTCAGATGTAGTGCTAAACACAGTCGGTGCAAAGTCTTGGTAGGGTGAGGATGGAAAGAAATGGAAGGAATGTTTGATGAAGTATTTGTGGGTAAAGAAATGAGTCATGCATTTATTTCACTGCTTTGAAACTCAGCATTCATAGAGGCATGGGTTTTGATTGAACAATCTACTGTCTTTAGGAAAGAGGTCCTTCCTGTATTTTGCTGAAGCTGAAATTTAAGAATAAACGATGTATTCAAGACAATAACCCGCTCATGCCGATCTGTCACTTTGTGTATCCTTATCAAACATAAGTGAGTCCACAAAGACTAATACATGGATGTTCATGGCATCCTCATCACTATATTAAAAAACTGGAACCATTTACCCACAAATGAGTAAACAAAGTCTGCTTTGTTTATATAATGCTGTACTCTTCAACAATAAAACATTAAAAATGTATAATGAATACCATGCAACAACATGGATGAATATTCAATGTATTATACTGAGCAAAAAAGACAGACACAAAAGGGTAAATATAATTATAAGATTCCCTTCATCTGAAGTTGTAGAACAGGTAAAATTAAACTTACTTCTATAAATCAATTAGATCAGTGGCAGCCTAAGTCCTAGAGGTGGAATTGATTGGAAAGAAGCAGAAAGGATCTTTCTTGAGTGATGGGGATGCTGTATGATTTGTTTTGGTTGGTATTTACATGAGTTTAAAAATAACCAAAACTTACTAACTCTGAACATTAAGAAATGGTGGCAATAGCTAGCAAGGAAGGTTGGATTCAAGGGGAACAGACAAAGTAACAGCAAAGTTTGTTTGATAATGAAATTGATCTAGTAGAAAAAGATAATATTGATGAATGAGAAACGAAGGGAGAATTAGTGCAACAATGGACCTGCGTAGGCGGCTGGGATCATGTGCCCCAGGGGAGGGACTGCTGTAAGTGAGGCTGGGTATGAGCTGAAGATGATGATGGTTGGTTGGTTGTGCTGTTCTGAGTTGACATGTGTTCTTTTTCCTTGGTTTTTCTCAAACAATGAGAGGCCAGGGTAAAAGGAGGAGGTTTAAGAGTTTTTAAGGAAGAGTAGAGAATGGTTCTCAAACTTTTTCATGCACCAGAAGCATGGTGCATGTTAGAACAAATTTTCTGAGCTTCATCCCAGTTTCTGGTTCAGTAGGACTGGGAAAGACCCTGAGAACATGCCAAGAAGTTTTTAGATGTTGTTGATCTAGACGAGACTCTGAGAACCACTGGCATAGAGCTTTCATTTTTATAGCTGAGACATTCATGCTTTGAATAATAAAATGGTTCACCTAAGGTGATAGAACTGTGACTAGTAAGTAGCCTGGGTGGCTGCCTCGTACTATATGTATTCTCTGATTTTAATGAGGCAGAGTAAAAGAAAGCATTGGGTGCTAAAGGTGAAGTGCAGGGTGGGCACAAGGAGAATTTTGGAGAAAGGAGATGCTGGGATTACCAAAGAAAATTTCATAATCTTTGTGTTCTGTGCCCTGCTCCCTGACGTGGATAAGAAATCGTCTTTGTCTGGTTCAGAACATAAGAGCGTACCTTCAGATTGTAGGAGGGCTTTGTTTTTTGTCTACCCATAAATATTTGTTATTAGGAAGTTTATTAATGGAAATAAGATTATACTTTTTAAAAAGGCTGATATTTATTTCATTTGCAAACACATGCTTTCCTTAAGACCCACTACCATGTTATGTATCATATATGTTATAAATAAGACCATATGAATATGACTGCAAAAGTATTCACTCAATAAAGGCCTTTTATTATAACAGATGAATTCTGTTGCAAAGCAATAAAGCAATGGTGAAATGTATACTTGAACTCATACTGTATGCCATTTAATGTATTTCTTTATGCACAGGAAAGGCTACAAGAAAATGTGCTAAATACTAAATGTGCCTTTTCTCTGAGTTATATGATCACAGATGATTTTTGCTTTTCTGTATTTTTATGCTTTTACTTCTTTGGTTAGAATAAGTTATTTTAAAAGAAAACTGTATAATAAATAATATAACATAATATATAGCATGTACTATAACTAATAACATAAAACTAGTGCATTCTTGGTGCCCTGGCCTTGAGTTCTGGGTGTTTGCAATATTATCAATGAATAAATAAAATGTCCCTTTCCTTTCAGAGTGTGTGTTTTGGGATATCAATGTGTACCCACTGTAATTCACTGTACCTCAAAGAAGCTATTGATTCTAGTGGATATTTCCACACAGTGTAACTGCCTATTTATGTTTCAGTTTAAAGTACTATTATTCACATTTGTGGTGTTTCCCTGTGGATTATAAATTATCTTTGGATTACAAATTTCTTGAGACTACGGTCTGTGGCTATTATATAAACTATCATTTGTTTTCAAGGTAACCACTTACAATAAAAGTGCTATAATTTTTGCCTAGAATAAATTATTAAATGTATTTTATCAGTATAAAAATAGTTGGAATCCATTCATAGAAATGAGAAAAAATCGCCAAGACTGTGGTCTAGTCATGTTCAATCCCATCAAATAAAATCGTCTCTTCGATCTTGTTAAATTTTAAACAATTTGACAGCCTCTAGCAACATACGGTATTTTTTGTCAAGTGCATGAATAAATGAAGGCTTTTATCAGGATTCTTCTTTTCTAAACATTTGGTTGAACAAATATATTTTTGGCAATAAAAAGGGATGAAATACTGATGCTTGCTACCACATGGATCAACCTTGAAAACATTATGTTAAGTGAAAGAAGCCAGGCACAAAAGGCCAACATATTGTATAACTGCATTTATGTGAGATATTCAGAATAGACAAATCTATAGACAGGAAGTAGATGCGTAGTTGCTTAGGGCTAGGAAAAGGGACAGAAATGAGAGTAATTACTAATGGGTATGGGGTTTCTTTGAGGGGGTGTGATAAAATGTTTTCAAATTGTGACGATGGTTGCACAACTCTGAGCGCTAAAACTTTTGAAGTTTACACTTTAAATGGGTGAATTGTGTTTGTGAATTTATATCTCAAGAAAACTGTTAATTTTTAAAAATCATTTCCAGTATCCTTTAGCAGCTTTTCATCTAACTGACTATCATTTCCTGCTCACCTTCTCATTTTTCTTTTCCAGGGCACAAGTAACTTGTCCAAGCATCTAAACTTTTGGAGTGAAACAAAACTTGGCCTAAGGGGTTTTCTTAAATTGAGTTACTTTTAGCAAACATTTTAATTGGCTGATATGCAAAGAAAATCCAGATGGTATCTATCTCATGTAATTAAACTCTTTCCACGCCTTTCCCCCCTATATTTCCTTCTTTCTCTTGGTATAGTAAAAAAAAAACCTGCTCAAACTAAACTCTATTCCTTGTGAGATGGCCAGCATTTTCAAAAGTATAATCGATGAATCAACAGCATCAGTATTATCTTGGGAATTTATTAAAAATGCAGATCCTAAGTCTGATTTCCAGAGTATACTTTTCAAGTCAGAATTTCTGTGCTGCCACTTGAAGATAATGCATTTACCAACACTCAGTGTGCTCTTCCCCACTCGGGATGACTCTTAGATGCACTAAAATTTGCATTAATTTATTAAAAGCCTATCCCATCTATCATACTCAACTATCATTCTAATCTTTCAGTCTTATATGATTTATTTTCTTCAAGAAAAATTTTCGGCTCTGTACCTATAGCTCAAGTGGCTAAGGCGCCAGTCACATACACCAGAGCTAGCGGGTTAAAATCCAGCCCAGGCCTGCCAAACAGCAATGACAACTACAACCAAAAAAATAAATAAATAAAAAATAAAAAAATAGCCAGGGATTATGGTGGGTGCCTGTAGTCCTAGCTATTTGGGAGGCTGAGGCAAAAGAATCACTTAAGCCCAGGAGTTGGAGATTGCTGTGAGCTGTGATACCACAAGCCCTCTACCCAGAGCGACAGCTTGAGGCTCTGTACGGGGGAAAAAAAAAGGAAACATCTTTGCTTAATGCAGAGATGGGCCAAATGGTTATCTGAGATAACTTAATTTCCTTTTTGAGGACTCCTTCTAAATATCTTACTTTTCTTCTTTAAATAATTTATTCTCTTCTGTCATACAATGTATTGGGTGATTCTAGCTGTGGTGTGCTAAATACATTTTGAGTATTCCAGGATTAATAAAGTATAAATATCTTTAAAAAAAATTTCAGTATAGATTTCTCGCTACTCAGCTTATATTTTCCCCCTCTACAGAATAGAATCCTTTTCTAAATTTATTTTTTCCCAATTGCTCATAGATCTTTTAGAAAAATAATATATTTGTTTTATTAAATTTGGGGGAAAATACAATTATTAAGTTCCTCAACTTAATAATTCAGCATTGACCATGGATGGCATGAAATTTTAGTAAGAAAATATTATAGAACAAAATTTACTGTATACCTTTTAGGAATTAAACTCTGGTATGAAAAGTATCTTTTAAAATTGTATTATTGTATATGTTGCAGAAAATCGAGAGACATTTCTTTGTTTCCATGAATATATTAATAAGAGCAGTAATTGATTCAGTTCCTTTTAGCATATATTATCAAAAAATTCTTAAGATTGTGTGGCTTGGAGTAGTTTAAGAATAAAGAATTGGCTGCAGATTTATTCAAGAATTAAGTATTGACTGCTGCTTTATCAGTCAGACTTGCTAAGACCTGGATTCATAAGGTCAAAAAGTTTGGAACTCAAATGTGCTTATAAAATTTGACCATACTTTTTTTGAGAGAGAGTCTCATTTTCTTGCCCCAGTAGTGTGGTGGCACCCTAACTCATAGCAACCTCAACTCTTGGGCTCAAGTGATCCCATTGCCTCAGCCTTCCAAGTGGACTACTGGCACCCACCACAACCCCCAGCTATTTTTAGAGATAGGGTCTCTTGTTCTTGCTCAGGCTGGTCTTAGACTCCTGAGCTCAAGCAAGCCACTGGCCTTCAGCTCCCAAAGTGCTAGGCTTACAGGCATGAGCCACCACGCCCAGCCCTTTAGTATACTTTTGTTGCCAATAGCCATGTATTTTAATTAAGGCTTAATATTTTATTTAAAACTAACATTCAACTGTTGGTTCACTGTTGTTTTTACTACATATTAGAGTATAAATGAAATTTAATTAAGGGATTGCTACTTATTTTCCCCATTTCATGTATTTATCTTATTGCCAGGGAATTCCTATCCAGAAATACCACCTTTAGGATGTGGGTACATCTCTTGCTAGCTGATACACCTGGAACTCCAGCTGGCATCAAAGACGTGATCGTCATTCTATTTCTCAGTCTTTGGATAGGTCTTCATTTTTTAAAGCCACCTTCCTGTTACGTTAGTTTCCTCTTTCTGATTTTTTTCTCTTCCATTTGCCATATCTTTTATATTTCTCCTCCTATGCACACTCTCTCTCTAAATTATAACTTGCCCAATGCTCTCACTTTTTAGTATCCCAGAAGACATTTTTTTCAATATACTACTTCAAAATGGATAGCTGCCTCAGTAGAATGTTCAGTGTGCCTGTCATGCTTGCATTTCCCCTGCCATCGTATGTTGTCGTGACTGTCCCAGAAAGTGCAATCAGAGTGTGGCAGATGCTGAAAGCTGGAGATCCACCACCAGCCAGAAAGCCATAGGCTCTGCGCCAGTGCCTCACACAGCCAGTTATAAATCCATACAGCAAGTGCTCAGAGGGCTGATGATCCCGGGACAGTGGGGACGCCTAAACACTCAGGTGTCATTTGTCAGCAACATCTTCCCTACCTGCCTCTCTTCTTCTCCCCTAGAGGTTTTGCGTCCTTTGTGATATCCCTAAAACCCCCTTAGAATAATCTCTGTTGTAGCACTTGCCACATTATTAAACTCTTCCGTGTGGATAATCTCTTCCCCATGACTGAGACATAACTTAGAAATTCCCTGCCAGTTTGTGTGGCTTTGTTGACATCCAACGAGAAAGGCCAGGAATAGTCCTCTCTTTGCTGTTCCATCAGACAGACTTGCTGAGACCTACATCCTTCCTGAAATTGGAGGTGTCACAATCTCTGGCGAGCACCAGGTTCCTGAACAGGTGCAGGCATCGTGTGGAAAACAGATTTCAGCCTCTAGCATGTTAGAATCAAAGGAACCTTGGATAGCATGTAAAAGAATCCACTAAGGATGAAACTGACTCCAGCGTTGAGTGACTTGTCTGAGTTAGTAAGAGTTTATCCAGTGCCATTATCTGGGTCTCCTAATTATTTATTCTGCTGCCCTTTCTACCGTACTAATTTTTGAGATTAGTGGCTTTTTGATAGACATTTAAGCTAAGCCATTATGTCATTAAAAGCAAAGGCCCAATCAAATATATTCTGTTTTCTTTTTAAATTGCTATAACATACTGATATGAAATCACAGAGAAAAAGCTAAGTATGAAAAAGAGCTGAGCAGAGCCCACTGAATCAAAGTTCTGTATCGTTCTCTTTTTAACCATACTGAAAATTATCTTTGAAAGAACATGAGCATGAAGAAAGGAGAAACTAGGTGAGGGTAACTGAAGGACGTGTCGTTTACAGACCTATACTTCGGTTTCCATGGCTATATGTTTGATGAATATCATATAAAATAGTACATGTAAAAATATTTTGGAAATGTTGGTAATTTTCATGGAATTAACTTTTTGTAACAGAGCTATTACAGGTAAATTCTCTTTGCTTACTGTGAGCCATGGATTTTCCTAACTTTCCTTTCTCCTCCCTGGAGATGGGGTGTTTTATGATGATTGAAAACCAGATTTTTTTTCAAATCCCTCTTGGGACTAGCCAGATACCTAACTTCTCCAAGTTTCAGTTTATTTGTCTAAAATATAGAGACAAAAATACTTCGTATACTTTGTTACAAGGTTGAAGCAAGTTAACACACTAACAGAACTCAGCACTGGGGTATCCATGTTAAGTCCTAGAAAGATGTGACTATCTTTGCTACTCCAAATTTAGTGTAATCCTTGTTCTTTAATCTTTCCTTATCAGCCTGGTTCTGTAACATACTTTTGTATTTTATTTTATCCTTTCCTTAGGATCAGAATCTCTTGAATAAAATCTTAAGTATTTTAGTTTTTTATTTTAAGTTAGTAAAGGAGAAGTCGTAGGCCTTGTCATAATGATTTTGGTTAGGTCTCTGAGGAGATTTTATTTTAAGATCACTGAGGCTGAGCTGAAGGAAAAACTGGCAATCTCTTTGGCTTGTAAATCAGGAGATCTGGCTTCTGGCAGAAACTAGTTTGTTGCTGTCAGGCAGTTTAGTTACTTTCTCTCCATGTCCCCTGTTATGAATGCGAGCTCTGGAATAGGTGATAGTGCAGATGCGTTGAGTCCGACACCCGGCGATTATCAGCAGGCAGGTAGAGCTTTGCCGTTTGAGTCAGAGAGCAACACAGGAGCCGGGGCTGAAGGGAGGGAGTTAGGAGTTAAGGAACAACAGGGGATGACAGAAGGCATTACTTTTCATAATCGGGGAGCAATCTGGGGAGTGGGAGGAAATACAAGAATTGAGGAACAAAATAGAATAGCAGTGCCAAGACTTTAATCTGACTTCTATTTTTTAGCAATCCCAGGATTTCATAGCAGTGTCCACTGTCGCTTCTGGACATGACTCTTAAGGAATATCTTTCAGCAAGTATGTACTATTAATATAAATCCAAGTTCTGGAGAAATCCTTGGCCTTTATAGCTCATTGGAGATAAAGATAGTATGTTTTGGGGTCAGGACCCAAATGGGAATATGGTATGAAGGCTTTTGCTCTCAGGTTCAATAGGAAGTTCAAATATGTGGCTGTTTACAGCCAATAGGAACCACAGAATTTCACTCAGGCAGCAGAGTGTGAGGCATGGCCTTGGCTGGAGGCCTGGATGTTAGTCATGCTGGCGGATATAAAGAAATCACTTTAAAAACATGTGCGTTACCTCATGCCAATCTTTCAGTAGGATTTCCAAAAATCTTCATCTTGACAACTTGGAATTTGACATGACTGTGTCAAAAGATCAGTGTTTAGCAGTGAAGCACTCCTTGCTCCTGTTTGGAAAATATTTTCTTATTAAGATCACTTCGATCAACCTTTTAAAAAATGTTTCATAGTTGGGGGAGATAGGATGATTACTCAGGGCATCACAAAATACAGTATCTCAACGAGGCCCTTCGCTGCTGAGGTCTGGTGCTTTGGAAAGACAGCAGCACCATTTGTGCATTCATTGCTGGCTGAGCTGAACAAACCACACGCACAAAATGCTGATGTACAAATGAATGTGGCGGTTTACATTTACATGAATAAATCCAAAACTTTTTTTTTTTTGTAGAGGCAGAGTCTCAACGTGGTGTCACACTGCTCACAGCAACCTCCAACTCCTGGGCTTCGGCGATGCTCTTGCCTTAGCCTCCCAAGCAGCTGGGACTACAGGCGTTTGCCCACAACGCCTGGCTATTTTTTTTGTTGCAGTTTGGCCGGGGCAGGGTTTGAACCCGCCACCCTTGGTGTATGGGTCTGGTGCCCTACCCACCGAGCCACAGATGCTGCCCCTAAATCCAAAGATTTTTAAAGCTATTTTCTACCTAAAGAAATATTTACCTAAAGAGGCCATTACTAGAAGAGTTTGTACTGAGTTTTGGTAATTATTTGAATGACCTCCTTTGGCAAGTATGCTCAAGTTGTAATTTTTGGACAGAGCTACTAAAAGTAATGAATATCCAACATGGCTGACTGGGAATAATCTTTCCCCTGCCTTATTTCCACGTTCACTATCTTCTTATGTTGACTCTGTATTATCTGTCCGTGTATTTCCAATTTCCAGCGAAGTGCTTACCGTGTATTTGCTAAATGATTGAATGAATGGTAGATGTTGAGATATATTTGAATTTTATTGAAATTGAGTAACAGTTTTGTTTTAGCTTTCACATCCCTCTTTCTTTCACCTCTTCCAATTGAAATTGAATATTCTCAGATCTCTGGACCACACAGATTGTGTTACTCTGAAATCTTGTCCATTAGGTGTTAATTCCTTCTAGTTTCATTCTCCTTTTTTCCTTCTAAACATTCTTTCTATATCAATTCATCTGCTCCCATGGTTGTTAGATCTTGAAAATGCTGATGATTTTTACTTGTAAACCTAATAAGTCTTGAGCACTCATGGGCATTTCAAACTGAAAAAAAACAAAATTGAATCCGTCTTATCCCCCCAAATCTTTTCGTTGGCTACCCTATTCAGATTTTATAGTGTTGTAAGTTAGGTGTTATGAGGCTGAAGCTTTTGCTCTTAACCACTAATATGTTCTATTTTATTTTCTTTGATTTGTGTTAATGAAATATATTAATCAAATATATTTTTTAACAAGAATAGTTCTGTCAATGAAAATGATAAGCTCAAAAACATCACTTTCTCCTTTCACTTTCTTTGTTCTTATCAGACTAACAACATTGTCAAGGTAATTAAAGTTTTGAAGTTTTGTATCTAGGTACATTTTTTTCTCATTCTGGGAAATAATTTGTTCATATCCTTAAAAACGATCTCTATGTACTTGAAAGAATCACCATTTATTTCATCTCAATTGTCTTGAAACATTTGCTTTAAAATTTGAAACATAGGACTATAATGATGATTTCATGAAGTTCTATTAGTCCCTCTTCATTCCACTCAGTTTTTGCTTTTACCATTCTGTAAAGTCCCCTGTCCTGAGACAGCTACAGATTTTTTGTTCAGCATTGCTGAAAAACGTACTTGTTGTGTACAAAATCAAAAAGTATGAGAAATGGCAATTTTCTAAAGTGATGAATTTGAATTTTAAATAGGATCATGAATAGACCCCCATTGGATCAGAAAAATGAACCACCCAGGTGTTAAAGATACTGAATATTAACTGTTCGCAGATGATTCTTTGGAAAATTTCATATCCTAACTGTTTTATGTCATGGCAAAGAAACCCATCTCTTTGAAGATTAATAATAAATTTATTCTCCCCGCAATCATTTTCCCCAAGTGAAGACTGGTATTTCATTTCTCATTAAAAGAAAATCTCACTTAGTAGGTAACCATGGTTGCTTTCTTACATAATTGTCAATTATGTGTTTTAAATTTTATAAAGTCACCTGCCTTATTATCCTAGGGATGTCCTTCCTGCAGGATAATTATAGGTTACATGAAAAGGCTTCAACCTGTTTTGTCCTTTTTCTTAGTCTTGTTACTTCTCTACTGTGGAAAGGATAGGGATATACAATACAAATTTTGCTAAATGGTTTTTAGAATGATTGTATCATCTTTCTTTGCTTATCTGTTTTTTCTGGGGTTTTTTGCTAATTTTTATGTGTGAGCTTCCTGGGATTTCTCAGAGCTTTTTGTGTATATGAATTTTTATTTATTTCTTTATTTTGGATTGAAATGACCAAATTCAAACTAGCATTCAAGATCTTACTGCTCATGTTGGTTGTAATAGCCCTGTAATAGTCCTTTTTTTCAGTGGTTTTCATACATGCTGCTGATTTTGTGTGTCTGTAGGTGTATGTATTTAAATTATTGCTTTGCAATCACCTGCAGTTTGTGTCCCAAATCTTTTTTTTTTTTTTTTTTTTCTTTAGAAGCTAGAGCTTAAGTTGAGACCCAGTAATACAGGAAAAATGGCTTCCGTGATTTTTATTTTTTCCCTGACATTTCTTATTGCATTTTGCTGCTTATTCTCCATAATTCAGTTGCTATTTAGACTTGCAAAATCTTGTTCCTGGTCCAGTTGAGCATTATAATCTTTCTTTTTTTCCAGGCAGAAATCAGCCATTCCCCTTATGCTTCTCACTTGTTGCTGTATTTATTCTCTGAAAATCAAATCCTATAATTATGAAGTCTCCAAAAGGATACATTTATTTTTATTTTCAAAGGCCCTCTGTTAGCCCCCCCCCCTTTTGAAATAAGAATATATTTTAAGTACTAATCTGTAGCATACAGAATTGTGGAATTGCATATGTTTTACAAAGGGAGTTTACTAGAAGAATGGAAGTGAGCCTTTTTGATGGGCATTATACATTTGTTCACAGCTTAGTTTCCGTTACTGTGCTACCTTGAACAATAATGAAGCCAGGAGATGCTCATAAATGACCTTTCATATTAATATAGGAGAAAACATTCCCTCTAGTCATGGCTGTATTGTTTCCAACTATAGTTGGAAAATGGATGATTGTTATTTTTCATTTTACATCCACAATTTAATTTTTAAGTAAGGACATCATTTTACAGAACAGAAGACTGAATCTCCAGAAGGTTCATTGATTCTCAAGTTGTTACACCCTATAAAATAACAGAAGCAAGGTTTCAACTATAAGTACAATTCATATTCCAAGTTTTGACTGTAAGTCCAATATTCTCACCATCAGAGCAAAGTTACATTTTGGAAGTTGCCCCCTTAAACTTCATCAAAAACATATGGTGAATGTCTGCATATAATTTTTTGAATTGCATAATTTAGTTTAAAATAGCAGAGAAACTACCCTTAGAAGCGTATAGTTTTTATATGAAGCTCCTTGTCAGCTGAGACAAGACAGTTTCTGCTTACCTTTTACTATTTCTCGATCATTCTCTTAGAGAACCAACAAATTAAAATCACTTAAAGGTAGATGTCATAATCAGCAATGCATGGAGAAATTATGTCATCGTTTATTTTCTAAATATACAATTTATATCAAGTCACATGTGGGCCATCATATTTTGGACATTAATGTGTCTGCTGTCGCCTTCTCTCTTCATTCTGAACATTACTCCGGAGAACAACTTACATCTCCATTGTTGTTCAGCACTGTATTATTTTGTTTTGAGATTGTTACCAAATTCGTAACAAACTTCCAGGTATCACTTCATTTCTCTTAGCTCTAACTCCATAGCTGAAGACAAAATATTAAATTATTAAAATATTTATTAAAAATATTAAAACAGCCACCACAACAAAATCTGAAAATGGAATTTTCTACTACGTTCTGTTGTTTTTATTTATTAAGAGTTTTCTTTCCGTTTTCTTTTCTGCACATTGGTCAGGGATGATATTTTAAAGCAGTGGCTTTCAGGTTGAGCTGGATTATCTAATTGGCATGCTGTGTGTTTTGGGCGCATCTTTCCTGCTATGGAATCAGGTTTTTTCAAAAGCAGCTCCATACCATGAGATCGCATGGACACAGACACAGAGGTGGGATATGGCCAGAGTCTTTGAGCCTGGCTCTCTGATTAGTGATGATGCATCCCTGTGTATGTGGGTATAATCATCACTTAACTAATATTTTCTGGTTTTAGAGGAGAAAAAATTCTTCTAAACCCATAACTGGGTTTTGTTTGCCGATCTGATAATACTACTTCAAAATCAAACTTTTTTTTTTTTTTTTTGGTCAAACACTTTTTTGGTTCAGGTACATTTGTTTAGGGTGGGAAAAATATGTATAATACAGGTATAAATGTACTTTGTGTTCTACATGGGTAAAATCTAAATTCTGTTGGCCGTTCTGAAATAGGACTAAAACACGTATATAGAACTGATGTGACAAATAGAAGTCAATATTTATGGACACTGGTAACACTAGAAAACAGGAAATGCAATTCTTATCTACAGTTGGTAACCATAGTTACAGGGTGATTATAACCTTCAACTTGGATTTATATAGAATGGGGAGGTGGTAAAGCTTGTTCTGGCACAGTTTATCCCATTTTTATTATACTGATAAGGATGATAGTTGGTGGATGGCTATCACTGCAGTCCATTTTTATAAAAAAATAGTTTGGATTCACATCAAGGTTTCATTTTTATTCAGCATTATTACATGGCAGTGTGTGTGTTTCAGTGCTTTCAAATCCTTCAAATAAATTGAGCACTTTTAATGCTGCCAGTAAGCTTTATAAGTTTTCATTTGAATTTCCTAATTTCAGTAGGTAACCCTGAAGGCTCTGGGTTATTTAACAAAATAACCTGCATCTGTATATATGGGGTAGACAATTTCTCTTTCAGATCTTTTATTTTAAAAACTTTGCAGAAAGGTGGCGCCTGTGGCTCCAAGGAGTAGGCCACCGGCCCCATATGCCGGAGGTGGCGGGTTCAAACCCAGCCCCGGCCAAAAACTGCAAAAGAAAAAAAACTTTGCAGAAAAAAATTAAGAAAAACTCAAAGAAGAAAATAAAAATCTTCCCTATATCCACTAGTTAGAAATATCACCAACCACATGGTCATATATATTCTTCTATACTGTTTTTCTTTTCTGAATACGCACACACAAAAATGTTTCTTTCAAAGTGAGCATGGGATTTTTTAAAACAATATACCGTATATACTCGAGTATAAGCCGAGTTTTTTCCGGCACAAATTTTGTGCCGAAAAAACTCGGCTTATACTCGAGTATATACAGTACTTGCATACATCACAATTAAATTGAAAATTTATACTAGAAACCCCTACATCAGTCATATTCTTTATTAACCAAAAGAAAAACTCAAGCTTAAGTTCTTTGAAAGGCCATCATTGCTGGGGGCCCAGGTATGAACTCACAGATCCTGAACTATCCAGTCTCAGTGTTTTCTCGCACATCCCTGAAGCTTTTAATATAAAGCTGAGAAATGTGTTTTTCATTTGATTCCACTTGCTGTCCCTGTCCCCACTTCATAGAGTAACAGAGCTAGCTGTCACCCTCTCCCTGCTCTTGGCAGCCTTCCTCTCAGAGGGACTTAAGCAACCTAGAGAAATGTTGGCCCTGCCCTCTGCAGCAAAGCTCTCTGCCGGTGTGAGAGGGGGGACACTGCCTCTCAGTCTCCATTCACTCTATCCTCTCTGGGTCTTTTTTGCTCTTCTTTTCCTGTACTATCAGAGTTTCTGAAAAAAACTGCTAAAAGACAGTGCCCCAAACTGTAGCAAGTTTGAAATTTCTTTGGAAATTTTATTTAGAAAGTTTGTGTAAACTTGGCATTCTGATCTATCCTATGTCAATGTTCGTTACGATAGAAGGGTCATTCGTCAAACCATTGCCATCCACCCTTCCTAGGTTAAACAGGCACTCTGGGAAGAGGTCCACATTGATCCTTGAACTTCTATGCTCCAGTCTCCTCACTCACCACCTATGCATGTGAGACTGAGAAGCCACTAAGGTCATTCATTCCATGAAGTTTGTCACCTAGTGCTCGTGCCTGAATGTGATGGGAAAGCCGTGTTTTTCTTAAGGCCACCTCCCAGCTCACCATTTTGTTATCTTCACAATAGGATGGCATTGGTGACAAGAGCATCATCGCCTCAATTATGTCTCCTGGATCATGTCAGTAATTGTAAAACCCCCAAAGTTATATTTTTGTATTTGAATGTAGAATTAACGTGTTGACAAAGAATACATAGGCATCTGGAAATTTTTGAAATGTTGAGCAGTAGATTTATATCCTGGTTTTATCCATTTATAAAATGAATCAATGTAAGCTCTTAATGTAGTTATTTATAAAAATTTAGAAAATATTCCTATCACTTAGACCAAAAAAAAAAAAAAAAAGCACGTCAGTAGGTGTTACAAAATTGCAATCACAGTTTATATTTGGTTTTGTATCTGTTCTTTTTATTTGATATTATTTTGTGCACATTTGCTGATGTCATTAAATGTTCTTCAATTGTGCTAAAAATATTTTCCATTGTGTGTTCTATCACGCGTTACACACTATATAATACCTACCTTACCGTTAGTTATATGTGGGGAGGGAGATGGAGAAGCATAGGTTGTTCTTGTCTGGATTTTCAAGTTGCTTTCCTGAAATTTTGTGAGTCAGTGTAGAAGAGAATGCCCTCCTCATCAGCAGTGAGCACTGGGATTTTTGCGAATATAGAGTGGATTTAAAAATCTTGTTTTATTTTTCCTTATAATGAGTTATTCATTCACCAGATACCTAGTGCATGTCCACCAAGTGTCAAAGCATATGTGAACAGCAGGGAAGGAATAAGGCAGTCCCACCGTCAGGTTCTGTGCAGTTACAGGACCCAGTAGTGCCAGTGCTTTTCCTTAAAAGATGAATATTTTAGGGGGAGAAACATTAATTGTTCTGATAACATTGTGACATGCTGCAACTATTTCTCTCAGAGATGAACCTCAGAGAAGTCCTTGGAGCCCCCCCCCAAAAAAAAAAAGAGGAAAACAACTGAACAAAATCCCAATTCTATTCAGCTTCAACTCCAGCAGTTTCTGAACTTCTCTAACCATGAAACTTTTATCCCAATACATTAGAGGTCTGTAATGATTACAGTAAATTATTTAGTACTACAACAGTTTGTGATTGTGTAGGTCTGAGTTGAAGGTTGGTTACTAGAAAAATCAATGTGATGGCATAAATTGCCAGTGGACGTTTTCTTAAAAACTTTAGCCTCACATAATAGCATAAGTACTGTAAATGCCAGAGTGCTATCCTGAGATACTACCCCGTGATTGTAAAGAAGATTGCACTGGTACACACACACATACATACATATATATGCTTAGGGGTAAATCAATTAATCTCTGTCTCGAACGTCTGAAAACTTTTCTTTCTGTTACTTGACATGTCATAAGTGTGACTTGAGATGCTAAATCAGTTGCCAGAAAAGAAAGTGTGAATATGCATTATTGAATTGCTGAGTTAAAGCAGGGGGTATGTGCTAACATTTGAGTTGGGCTTTTCTCCTATGAAAATTTGTTCACTTTATGTTTAGTAGGGATAGTAAGCTGATAATGTATTAAATTGCCGAGTAATTTCATTCTGCATCAGTCAATAAAATTTTGAACTTGGATAAATTGCATATATTTCTTCAACTTCACTCTCCATATCTTTTTCTTCTTAATAGCTTTGTTAAGATATAATTTACATAATATTTTACTCAGTGGTTTTTAGCATATTCACAGATTTGTGTTACCATCACAACTAACTGCAGAGCTTTTTCATCCCCCAGAGGAACCCTATTTCTATTATCAGTCACTGCTCATTACTCTCCAAATCCTGCCTTGCGCCAGCCCTTGGAGACCACAGACACTATAAATTTGCTTATTCAGGACATTCACATAAATGGAATCATACATTATGTGGCTTTTTATTTCTGCCTCTTTTACTTAGCATAATATCTTTAAGGTATATCTATGTTGTAATGTATATCAGTGCTTTATTTTTTTAATGGCTAAATAATATTCCATGGTGTTTATGTAACAACTTGAAAATCCAGATAACAAGATCAACCACCTATGGTTCAACAACCTACGGTTCTATTCCATTGTTTTGTTTGTGTGTGTGTGTGTGTACACACACACACATTTTGTTTATTTATCAGCTGAGGGACATTTCAGGTGTTTATAGACCTTTTGGCTTTCGTGATTAATACTGTGTTATGCTTTGGATGGTTGATGCCCCTCAAATTTTATGTTGAAATTTGAAATTTGATTCCCATGTTAAAGGTAGGGCCTAGTGGGAGCTGTTTGGGTCTTAAGGAAAAATCCTTCAGGAACAGATTCATGTCCTCCCTCGGGGGCGAGTGAGTTCTCACTCTGTTATTAATGAGAGCTGTACTTGCAAGCTGACCTTTCACCCTCCACCATGAATGGAAATAGCCTGAAACATGCACCATATGCCTAACTGTGAACTTTCCAGCTAGCTGAATCATGAGCCAAATAAGCCTTTTTTACTTTAAAAATTGCCCAGCCTCAGGTGTTCCTTTACAGCCACTGTAACTGAACTAAGACAATAAATTAGTACCAGGAGTCACGTGTGGCCGGAAAGATACCAGAAAATGTAGAAGTTGCTTTGGACCTGGGTAATGGGCAGAGGCTGAAAGAGTTTGGAGGCTTCAGAAAAAGATAAAAAGATGAAAGTCTGGGACTTTGTAGAGATTGGTTTAAGTAGTTGTCACCAAAATGCTGATAGAAATAAAGATGGTGAAGGCCTTGCTGAGGTGGTCTCAGATGGAAGTGAGGAGCTCGGCAAAGTATCTGGCTGCAGGCGTTCGTGCCCTCAGGCAGTGGTTCTCAACCTTCCTAATGCAGCAGCCCTTTAATACAGTTGCTATTGGTCATGACCCACAGATTGAGAACCTCTGCCCTAGGGTTTTGTGGAAGGTTGAACTTACTAGTGACGTCCTACGTTATCTGGTGCAAGTAATTTCTAAGTAGCAAAGTGTTCAAGAAGTGCTTGACTACTTTCAACAGCTTATGATCAAACACAGCAGCAAAGAAATGACCTAAAGATAGAATTTGTGATTTTGAAAAAAGCTGAGGATAGGGCAGTGCCTGTGGCTCGACGGAGTAGGGTGCCAGCCCCACACCCCCAGAAGTGATGGGTTCAAAGCCCTAGCCAAAAACTACAAAAAAAAAGGAGAGGATAAATATTTGGAAACCTTGAACCCTGGCCATGTGGTAGAGAAGGAAAGAGCATGCTCAGGAGAGGAAATTAAGGAAGCTACAGAGCAACCCCTGGCTGAAGAGATTTGCACAGATAAGAGGGAACCCCGTGTTAATAGTCAAGGTAATGGGAGAAAGGGCCTGAAGGTATTGCAGAAATCTCCAAGGCTACCCTCGTCATCATGGGCCCCCAAAGCCTAGGATGACAGATGGGTCCAGGGATGGGCCTGGTATGCTGCTCCCCGAGTTCTGGCCATTCTAACCAGGAAGTGTTTGGGCCACTGCTCTGGAGATGTAAGGGGTGAGCCTCGGCAGCTCCCACGTGGTGTTCAGTCTGCAGCTGCCCAGAACGCAGGAGTGGTGCAGGGTTGGTGGCTTACACCCAGACGTGTTCAGAGGATGATGTATCAGGAAGCTTGGGCCGGGCGTGGTGGCCCACGCCTGTAATCCTAGCACTCAGAGGCTGAGACAGGTGGATTGCCCTGAGCTATCAGGTTCCAGACCAGTCTGAGCAAAAGCAAAACCCAATCTCTACTAAAAATAGAAAAACTGAGGTAAGAGGATCATTTGAGCCCAAGTGGAAGGTTGCTGTGAGCTATGACAGCACAGCACTCTACCCATGGGAACAGCTTGAGACTGTCTCAAAAAAAAAAAAAAAGAAAGAAAGAAAGGAAGAAAGCTTGGGTGCCAACACAGAAGCCTGCTATGAGGGTGGAGCCACTGCAGAGAGTCCTTCCTGGGGCAGTGCCTAATGGAGCTGTGGGAACAACATGGGGACCACAGAATTATAGAGCCATGGGCAGCATGAAGCTTCAGCTTAGAAAAGCTGCAGCCACCTGAGTGCTACTCTTGAGAGCAGTTGTCTGTCCTGCATCCTGCAAAGCCATGGAAGTGGGGCTGCCTGTGACCTTGGGAGTCCAGCTCTTACACCTGTGCACTAAGGATACAGTCAAGGGAGATAATTTTGAAACTTTACAATTTAACATTTGCACTCCTGGGTTTCATACTTGTGTGGGGGCTGTTACTCATTTTATCTGGCCAGTTTTTCCCATTTGAAATGGTAATATTTCCAATGCCTGTGTAACAATTGTTTCTTGGAAGTATTTCATTTCAAAAGTTTTGTCTGTTTTTATGAGTCTATTTTAAACTGTAATATCTCAGTGAATATTTATTCAATTTAATCAAAATAAGCGCCATTTGAATCAGTGCACTTTTGCCAACGTAACACAAGTCGATTAACTCCGTCGGCATAAAAATTGGGTGCTCGGGATTCGATGAAGTCAACAAAGGCCGTTTTTGCTAGGTCCTGATTGGCAAAGGTTCTACCGGTGAGAAAGTTATCGAAGTGCTTGAAAAGATGGTAGTCGGTTGGCGAGAGGTCTGGGGAG
>CAUYPK010040749.1:0-18428 GCA_963574355.1 Loris lydekkerianus | reverse complement strand
GTTTCATATACAATCTGAAATATTCTCATCAAACTGTTCAACGTAGCTTTCATGGCATTTTCTTAGTTATTGTATGTAGGCATTTGTATTCTGCATTTAGTAAGTTTCGCCTGTACCCCTTCTAAGATGCACCGTAGGCGTGGCCTCAGCCATTACCTTCCCTCCACATTAATCTCCCCCCTCCCTTTTCCTCCCTTGGGCCTTTCCCCATATTCTTATGCTATAGTTGGGTTATAGCCTTCATATGAAAGCTATAAATTAGCTTCATAGTAGGGTTGAGTACATTGAATACTTTTTCTTCCATTCTTGAGGTACTTTGCTAAGGAGAATATGTTCCAGCTCCATCCATGTAAACATGAAAGAGGTAAAATCTCCATCTTTCTTTAAGGCTGCATAATATTCCATGGTATACATGTACCACAATTTGCTACTCCATTCGTGAGTCGATGGGCACTTGGGCTTCTTCCATGACTTAGCAATTATGAATCGGGCTGCAATAAACATTCTGGTACAGATGTCTTTGCTATATTGTGATTTTTGGTCTTCTGGGTATAAACCTAGTAAAGGAATTATAGGATCAAATGGCAGGTCTATTTTTAGATCTCTAAGTATTCTCCAAACATCTTTCCAGAAGGAACGTATTAGTGTGCATTCCCACCAGCAGTGTAGAAGTGTGCCCTTTTCTCCACATCCATGCCAGCATCTCTGGTTTTGGGATTTTGTTATGTGGGCTACTCTTACTGGGGTTAGGTGATATCTCAAAGTAGTTTTGATTTGCATTTCTCTGATAATTAAGGATGATGAGCTTTTTTTTTATGTCTTTGTCTTCTTTAGAGAAATTTCTCTTCAAGTCCCTTGCTCACCCTGAGATGGGATCACGTGTTCTTTTCTTGCTAATACATTTGAGTTCTCTGTGAATTCTGGTTATTAAACCTTTATCATCATGGAAAAAGCCCAAGTGCCCATTGATCCACGAATGGATTAATAAATTGTGGTATATGTACACCATGGAATATTATGCAGCCTTAAAGAAAGATGAAGACTTTACCTCTTTTATGTTTACATGGATGGAACTGGAAAATATTCTTCTTAGTAAAGTATCTCAAGAATGGAAGAAAAAGTACCCAATGTACTCACCCTTACTATAAAACTAGGGCTTTCACATGAAAGCTGTAACCCAGTTGCAACCTGAGAATGGGGGGAAGGAGGAGAGAGGGGGGAGGTAGGTAGAGGGAGGGGGAGTGGTGGGATCACACCTGCGGTGCATCTTGCAAGGATATTTGTGAAACTTGGTAAATGTAGAATGTAAATGTCTTGGCACAACAACTAAAAGAATGCCAGGAAGGCTATGTAGATTGGTGTGATGAAAATGTGTCAAACGGTTTGTGAAACTAGTGTACGATGACCCATGATCATATCGATGTGCACAGCTATGATTTAATAAAAACAAACAAACAAACAAAACCCCAAAATTTCCTTATACAAAAGTTAGTTTAGTGGTTATAAACTAAAGCAATATAACACTGATAACAAAATGAAACAGTAACCTTTTGAATTGATGCTAAAGTCTTGAGTATAATAAACCAAATTTACTTAAATTTTATATAAATATTTAATCAATGAAAGCATGAAAAAATGTTCACAGGATGAAAAACCAGAAAACAAGTTTGTTAGAGACACCTCTACTCTACAATGAATAGAATATAAGGTGAACTACAAGGACCAAAAAAGTAATCTTACACTCAGGCAAGGCATGATTGACAGATCATCCAGAAAGAAAAGAATATCTCATCATGCTAACTGAAGACTTTTTAGTAGAAACCTAACAAGCCAGAAGGGAATAGAATCCCTTCAATTTTCTTATATACAATAATTGGCAGCCTAAAAGTTTGTATTCTGCAAAAGCAAGTTTCACAATTGGAGAAATCGCCTTTTTCAGACAAGCAACACTAAAGGAATTTTCCATGACCAGGCCTGCCCTGCAGGCAATACTCAGAACAACACAACACAACTAGTGTACAATTACTTAAATCAAACCCCAAACTCACAAATTTCATAAAGCAATAGCACAAGAGGCAAAACAGAGCAATAAGGTACTACCCAACTGGATGAATTGATTAACACTCAATGTATCAGTTCTAGCACTTAACATTAAGAATCTGAATGTTAGAGGCAGAGCATGATGGCAGATTGGATAGATGTTTAGCTCAGCTCTCCCAGAATAACAGGGGAGAGTGAGTGGGCTAGATAATCCCCAGTTGGGAATATTAGTGTAGACAGGCAGTTCGGGGTGTGCAGTGAAGTGGCTGATTACTGGACTCAAAGTGTAATCTGGAGCTGTGGAGACTTCCAGAAAAATTTCTGTGCTGCTGCTGAAGCAGCAGGCAGTGGCAGCAGTAACCAGCCCCTTTCCACCTGAAGATTACAATTCCCAGTTCGTGGGGGAAACTAGGTATTGTGTGGAAAAAATTGGTGAAGCGTGGACTCCTGACCAGAGTTTGGCATTCAGATAGGGGTGCCCTCTGGAGCAGCACAACCAGGGCTAGGTGGCTGGAAACTCACTCAGGCGGGAAGCATCTCAGTCAGGAAGCAGACATATTTTAAAATTTAGGAAATGGCAACTACCACAGGCACCCTTTCGCATGGGCCAGGTGAGGTGATTTGAGTCTCACCTGCAGGCAGCCATCCTGTACCCAAAGGATACCCTACACTTCATGGGGAACTGTTGCAGGGAGAATTTGTGAAACCTGCCTGTGAAAATTTTTTTTTTGAAATTGGTGGAATCAACAACTCAGTGGATTCTAAGAGCCAAGCAGATAACCAGGCAACCACCAAAAACACTGTAAACGTTAATCAGGTATAAGCCTGGGAATCACTCACAGTGTCACCTGGTGTCCAGAAAGTATATTGCAACATAAATATTTTCCTACTTAAGTTGATCCATATGGCATACATATACATATACATATACATATAGTCATATGTTTTTATATATATAAGAATAATATTTTTGTTGGTGGTGACTTTTTTCCTTTCTTTTTTCTTTGCTTGTTCTTTTTGCTCTTTTGCAATTTTTTTCCCTTGCTTGCAGGAGTTATTGTTAATTTTTAAAAAATTATTATTAATACTATTTTTTTCTCTTTTCCTCTTCTTCCCTTCTTATGGTTGCTGAGAGTGCTTACATCAGGCTATTAGAGTTTTTTTCTTTCTTCTTTTTTAAAAATTTTATTTTATTATTATTATTATTTTTATTCTCTTTATTTTTTATTTTATTTTATTTTTTGTCTGATTGTTTATTTGTTTCTGATTGCCTGTGCATCTGTGTGCTTGTGTGTCTGGTAGCTTTTTGGTTATTTGTTCATTTTGTTTCAATGTATCTTGTGTTTTGCTAAATCCTCAGGTTGGCTATTTTCCCTAACTCCAATTTTTACATTCAATAAGAACAAGCGGGAATGGGGGATGATGGCTGACTGGAACCAGCTTTCAACAGAAGCTCCAGTCCAGAGGGAGAGATAACAGCCAGAAATAACCCAACAATGCTGAAGGGTGGGAGCCGAGCTGAGAGAAGAGATAGATAATTGCACATCTTCTCTGCCGAGGCAAGCTGCAACTCCAAGGAAACAAATTTCAGGTACATAACTCATCCCAAAGAGGAGGTATGTCCATACCCTCCCCCAAGAGGGTTGCTTGCTTGCTGTGAGATCTCTACCAGTGAGTGGTGAACTGAGGTTCTCTTCTCTCACCCCACCGGAGTGACTTGCTGGAAGCTGGGACTCCTTCTCCAAAGAGTCCCTGCTGTGAGCCTAGGAATTACCTTGTCAGGCAGGAAGTTGGAACAAATATTTTCCCTGCCACCTTGAACTTCCATTCTACCCTTCCTCCCTTGCCTGGTGGTCTAGAAGTCCAACCCCTGCAAAGACCAGAATGTCTGCACTTCTTGGCTAGGATTGGGCATTGCATAGACTGTGGCAGCACAGCTACACTGTATCTGTGAATCTAGTAACAGTGCAGAAAGACACAGAAGGGAAGGTGTCTAGCCTGGCTCTGAGAAAGTGTATCGCAGCAGTGGATGGAGGCTTGGGTCTCCATGAGATGGGTGGAGACTTGGGAACAGCTTAGTTGTGTGAACCCAAGTGGAGACAGCTCCCATGCAACACCAGCATTAATAGAGTGATCCTGCTGGGGTCTAATTTCAAAGAGTCACCTCCCCAACTCTGTGGTCTGCCAGAGGGAACCAGACCTCGCCCTATAAGGATACCAGAGCTGCAAAACAGTGGCAGCAAAGGTGCAGTGGCTGAGGGAGAAATACATTTGCTGTCTGCATATCCTCAGGTTTAGATTGAGCTCAGGTGGAACACTCCCCAGTTGCCATTGAGTACCTGAGGCAGGCAGGCTTCCACTGGTGGCAGAGGATGGTAGCTGAGAGGAGGAGACATTAACTTTACTTTGACTCTGGCAGGTGCAAAACTCTGCCACAGTCTCTGGGCCACAGAGACTCGGGTTATGAGAGTCTGGTGGTCAAGGGGGAGCAAGGTGGGGAAGGCTGCCACAAGGACAGAGCCAGGTTTCACTATCTCCCCAAGATAACCCTCAGAGACTCTTACTGTAGCCCTGAAAGAGACCTTTGCAAACCTGTAGGGGAAAGCCACAAGCACAAGCTCCAGCTCATTTGGGAAGGAGTGGTTAGCTCCAGTTCTGGGCCTTTCCAAACTAGTTTCACCCCACCAGTTTTAATTGCCAAATAGGCCAATATGTGTTTTCTAAAGGTCCCCAGTTAGATTCTCTCTCAATAACTATTCAGGGACAACCTATCACTTCAACTAAAAACGTGTAATTAATATATCACCCCCCAAAGCTGACAATACTCATGAAGAGGAGCCAGCAGAATTCTGGCAACATGAAAAATTATAGCACATTAACTCTCCTAAGAGATTGTAAGGGGGATACAGAAGAACAATACCATTCATAGAGAAACTGCTGAAATAGAATTCAGAATATGGATAGCAAATGAGAAGATTGGAATTGAGGAGAGGAGGGAAATAGAAATTTAAAAAATAGTATAAAAGCTGTCTCAAGAAATTCATGAATTCAAAGGCAAAGTCATGAAGAATATATAATTAAGAAAGATATAGCAGAACTTAAAGAATTGAAAGAGGCATCTGAAGAACTTTAAAACACAGTAGAAATGTTCAGTAATAGAGTATAAAATGAAGAAGAAAGAATTTCAGAAATTGAAGACAAGACTTTTGAAATATCCCAGTCATTCAAAGAGGTAGAAAAAGGGAGAACAAAACCATAATATTCTGTGAGAGCATTATGGGCTATTTCCAAAAGATCAAATATCCAAATTATAAGGATTCCTGAAGGAAAAGTGGATGATTCTAAAGGCACTAATGCTCTACTCCAAGATATTATGGTGGAGAATTTCCCAAACATTGCAAGACACACAGAATTTCAGATAGTAGATAATTTCAGAACTCCAAAATGATTCAATCCAAACAAAGTGTCTCCTAGATACATTGTAATTAACTTTACCAGAGTCAAAATGAAGCAGAAAATCTTGCAAGCAGCCAGGCACAAGAAAAGTCTTATATACAAAGGGAAAAATATCAGGATGACCATAGAGCTTTCAGCTGAAACTTTTCAAGCTAGAAGAGGATGGTCCTTCGCATTTAACTTCCTTAAACAAAAAAAAATTTTAGCCCAGGATCCTGTATTTTGCTAAACTGAGTTCAATTTATGATGGAGAAACCAAATATTTCACTTACATGCAAATGTTGAGAAAATTTGTTGTAACTAGATCACCTCTGCAGGAAGTATTCAGACAAATTCTTAATAATGGTCCATCACCAAAGTAAACACACCCAGACATTAAAGAACAAAGCCTAGCTTCCACAGTGGGGCAAGGGAAAAAATAAGCTCTGAGCTCTGAAAAACTAGATGACAAAAACTCCATCATATCAATCAATTTTCACAATAAATTTGAATAGCTTGAATTCTCCTATAAGGAAGCACAGACTGGCTAAGTGGATACAAAACCTCAGGCCTGATATCACTTAACCTCAAAGGATAAAACAAGACTCAGGGTTCAGGGATGGAAAACAATAATCCATGCAAATGGAAATCAGGAAAAAAAGCAGAGGTTATAATCATGTTTGCAGATACAATTGGATTTAAACCAACAAAAATAAGGATAGACAAGGATGGATGCTATATACTTGTCAAGGGAAGCACACAACATGAGGAGATTTAAATAATTAACATTTAGGCACCCTACCTGAATGCTCCTTGATATATAAAACAAACTCTAACTGATCTATAGTATCAGATATCTTTCTGCACAACAAAGTTAGAGATTTTAACACCCCTTTGATAGTACTGGACAGATCCTCCAAGCAGAAACTAAACAAAGAAATAATGAACTTAAACTCAACCCTAGAATAAATGAACTTAAACAGACATTCACAGAACATTTCATACTAACAAAACTACACTTTCTTCTCATCAGCCCATGGATCATCCTCCAAAATTGATAATGTCTTAGGACACATATCTAACCTCAACAAATTCAAAAGAATAAAAATTATTTCTTATAGTTTCTCAGACCATCATGGAATAAAAGTTGAACTCAACAGTAACAGAAATTTTTATACCAGGGTGGAGCAAGATGGATCATTTGGCTGAGCTCTCCTAGTACAAATGAGGAAAAAAAGAGAACCCAGCCATACCTGGCATGGGGACTTTACCAGGAGTCATAGCTCAGGGTGCACAGTGAGTTGGTGGTGTACAGGAGACAGTGTATGATCCAGAGTGGTTGAGATCTGACTCACAAGGCAAGTGATTGGGAGCCAGCAGGAATGGCCAGCCTCCCCATGGAGAGCTGGGGATGGGAGGAAGCCTTTCTACAGTTTTCAGTTTTCGGGGAAAGCTGCACATTGAGTAGGAGGCTTGGAAGAGTGGGCAGACTCAAACAGTATACAGCAGCCAGGTTTGAGTAGCATTTGGAGTGGATTTGCCATCTGTTTGGTGGCTGGAGGGGCAGTCATATTGGGAAGGTCTCCATTGCCAGGGGGCTGCCATTGTCAGGTTGTGAGAAGGTCATGAGTGTGGGTCTCTTAGCAAGGGTCTAAAGCATGGCTATCTTTGTTCCACCTGCTGGGATCAAAACTCTTGGGACGAGCTGAGTGGCTCCTGCACCCCATGGGAACTGCTATCAGGGGGCACCGTAAGAGCTGCCTCTGAAGAATGCTAGAGAGTTTTGTGATCCCAACCTGGCAGGGTCTGAATGCTGAGGAAATAATCAGGCTATCACCAAGGGCAACTAAAGAACCAGGACCATACCTGGTATGTGTGTGTGTGTGTGTGTGTGTGTGTGTGTGTGTGTGTATACATAATTATATTTTGGTATTCTTTTTTCTTCTTTTCTTTGTTGCTGAGGTTGCTGCTATTTTGGGCTATTTGAGCTTTTTTGGTTTTGTTGTGTTTTGTTTTTGTTAATTTGTTTGGTTGGTTCTATTTTTAACTTCCATGTTTACTTTCATCAAGAGCAAGGACTCCTGTATTTTTGGTTATGGTATTTTAGCCTCATTTATTCTCTGTCTCTATTTCACTTCTCTCCATTCTCTCTTTTGATAGAGACTCCTCTATTTTTCTTGTCTTTTCCACATAAATTGTTCAGACAAGTAGGATTTTTTTTTTTCTTTCTTCTTTCTTTCCCTTTTCCTCTTTAGTAAAACGTGGGCAGTTTTCATTTATGTTGTTCTCCAATAGGGCTTCCATTCCTTTGGGATAATCTTCCCCTTCAGGGATCCTTATTATTTGTGCATTTGAACGCTTGGATCATGTATATTGAACCCTGGGTCATCTCAACTGGGTTTAAAAAGTCTAAGTTGTAAATTGGAATTTGGAGAAATAGATCCTCTGTTCTCCAGGGACACTGACTAGGATCAGCCAAGGTTCCTTTCTGGTGTTATTAACCGTAAGTGTATATAATTAAAAACAATTTTTTTTTTTTTGCAGTTTTTGGCTGGGGCTGGGTTTGAACCCACCACTTTTGGCATATGGGGCCAGCGCCCTACTCCTTTGAGCCACAGCCACTGCCCAGAATTCAAATTTTTGATAGCAATTTTAAATGATCTGATTTTGTTTCTAACAAAGAGACATCAGTTCAGAGACATCAGTTTTCTACTGTTAAATTTCTTAAAGCTCTTGAAATATCTCTTCTTGAAAGATATTTTTCTGCCATTCTTTGTAGAGTTAATTACTACATAACAGGAATGGGGGCTTCCAATATTCCAATATTCCTGAGGTGCATTATCACCATCACTTTTTTCTTTCTGTTTTCAGGTTATTCTGATTTTATTCTGTCTTCATTTCAAGAAACATGGGCACCAGGTGGCGCTATCCCCACTAATTTCAGACACCATTAACTTATAAATTTCAACAAAATTAAAACATATTTGTCACATTTGTGAATGTATTTTAACAACAAAGAAATAAAATTTGAAGGTGTCAGCAAACACATTATCAAACTACTCTGATATATCCCTGAACCCTAGTGAGAATAGCCACATCATAAAATCTGGAACTATAGACACCTGTGTGGACAAGAAGGGAACACTTTTGCACTGCTGCTGGGATTGCAAACTAATACAACATTTACAGAAAAGAAGTATGGAAAATTTACAAAGAACTAAAAGTTGACCTTCCATTTGTTCCTGTAAGCCTACTACTAGAAATGTAATAAAAAGAAAAAAAATTATTATTTTTTTTATTAGAATATTTATTGTAGCTCAATTTACAATTTCCAAGATATGGTAGAAACCCAGGTGCTCATTAACCCATGAATGGATGAATGGATTAACAAATTGTGGAATATGTATGCCATGGAGTAATATTCAGCCATAAGAAAAGGTAGAGACTTTACATCTTTTGTGTCTACTTGGATGGAGTTGAAACACATTCTTAAAAGTATCATAAGAATGGAAAAACAACTACCCAATGTACTCAATACCAATAGGAAACAAATATGCAAACAAGTACATGTCCATACCAAAGATAAACACAAGTTGAAAGGGAAACTGGGCAGAGGGGAGGAGGGAAGAGGGAGAGTGATTGGCAGGTTCTCACCTAATGTGCACAATGTGAGGGTGTTCAGCAGGCCCCTGGGTTAAGGACTCAACACAACTTTAACTATACCTTTGAAAGGAAAACAATGTAATCTAAACATTTTGATCCTCATATTAATCTGAAATTTAAAAAATCAAAATCAAATTTAGAAAACTTATTTTTATGGTAACAAAACACTATGTCCTCATTTTGAGAATTATTAGTCTCTCATCCTAACAATGTTGTCCAATATAATGAACAGGCATTTCAAAGTCTTTTAGTTTCCTAAAAAGTATCTGATAAAATAGAATTTATTTTTAGGGAGGTATTTGAAATCATGCAGAATATTGGAAGTCCCCATTTCTGTTATGTAGTCATTAACTCTACAAAGAATTTGTAGGGGCAGAAAAACATATTTCAAACAGCATTTATTTCTTTGGTAACAATAACCAAATTTTGTACTAGTAATAAGTATAATGGAATAAAATAAAATAATACCTATAGTCATCTTCAAAATGTAATTAGTATACAATATTAAAAAATATTTTATAATGATTGGAAATAGTTTTAAAATGTAAATATACTAAAACATCTCTAAATTAAAAAAAACAATTCTGCTCAAACCCTGGTGAATTTTTTCACATTCCTTGTGTTAATTAGAAACATTAGTAAAATTGAAAATGTCAAATTCAATGGCTTATTCAAAAATCACAAAACAAAAACGTTCTTTTAAAAATCTATAAATGTATGGCTTCATAAGATTGATTAATTGATATGTTAATTTGGATGCATTGACTATATTTAGAAATGATTTACCAAGTGATGAGCAAGAAAGTTTGAGAAAGGAATTCTTCTCCCACTTTAATGAGAACATTTTTTTTTATCTCATCATCTTCCTTCTACCTAAGCTAGTCTTGAGCTCTCACTGTTAATGGAGCAGAGAAACAAGTTGCTCCCGCAGGTGAGCTTGTGGATTGAACCTGTATGGGGAAAATTATAAAGCCCCTAAGACTTAGTTGTAAGGAACAGATAAAGTGAGCTCCTCACCCTTGTGACCCAGAGATGTCAGAACACCTGTAGAAGCAAGACTGGCTCCAGCCTTGTGATTGTCAGGAGGTCGAGCCACCAAAGGAAAAGCTGAACTTACCTAATTCCTAAAAAACAGCCGAGCCTCCAACTTTTTTATGCCTGAGCTAATTTCTCTAGGTAACCTTGCCTGAACAGACTGTGTGGCTGAATCCCTGTCAACAATACAGATGTCTCTCCTTTCAAAATAAGTATCATACCATGTCAAATTTCTCCATGCATACCCAGAGGTTCAAGTGATTTTTGGTGACCTCTATATCTGTTCTCAAGAGGTCTCAGGATAGCAGCTACAGTATACAGGTCCCTTGTGAGAATAAGAAAAACGTCCTCTTCTCCATAATTGTTCAATGGAAGTCGTATTTTCTCCCGAGAACACAGGCCTGAGCGAGAGGATATTCTAAGGAAAGTTAAATGCAGGAGCCTTTCCTTTTGGTGCGTGAACCCAGCACTTCTAGCTTCTTTTTGTGCCGGCTGTCCACTAGCCTGGGTGGCTGAATCCAGAGGCCCTGGTGTCACAGGCTCTGAGACATGTTGATGCTCGCTGGGAGGCGGTGGAAACAAAAGTGGGCTGTGGATGCAAGAAATACTGGGTGGAGTGATGATGATTCCGAGTTTGGCCAGAGAATGCTGGAGAAGATGGGGAGCCACAGATCACATTAAAGTTCAAATTAAAAATAACCACCTGGGACTTGGAGCTAAGTCAATAATGAAGAAAACGGGATTGCACATCAAGATGATTTCAACCAGCTTCTGGCTAAACTGAACTCTTGCCATGGGCAAGAAATAGCAGATACCTCAGACAACAAGGAAAAGAAATCTTTTAGCCTTGATGAAAAGTCCAAAATTTCCAAAATCTATGTTCATTATATGAAATTCACAAAAAGGAAAGGATCTTATATCATGGAGCTGTTGTGCCCAGATCTTGAAATCACCCACAAAGACCACCAAGAAGCCGAGTCTGATGAAAAAGCAGAAGAGCCATTTATTCACAGACTAGTCTGGGCTTCTGGTTTCTGGCACAGCAGGAGGGCCAAGAAGCCCCTCCTGCAGAGTGAAGAGCAATTTTAAGGATACAGAAAAGAAAAGGGGGGTGGATGGGGGTTTAGGGACCTAAACAATGTTTGAGTTAGGCTAATTGCTTAGGGGAAAGATTTACTACTACGGAGGAGGGATTTATCGCTTGGGGCAGACACACTGGAGCCGGGGGTGGGGGAGAAAGCAGGTGGCCTATCACCTTTGGTAAGCAAGCAGGTTGCCTATCACCTTTGGTATGCAGCTGCAGCTGCGAATTGAAGGCTGTGGGGTGAAGTGGGGTCAGTGAAGGCTGTGAGACAAAATGGAGTTAGTTTTAACAAAAATGGAGTTAGCTTGGTCCTTTCAGAGCAAAACTGATCTTGACTGTATTTTTGGGAAAAGACAGAGTAAGAAGAGTCTTGAGGACGATTTCAGCCCCTCCACTCCAGATGGGAATGAAACTTCCACTACAACAACCAGCGCCTTCACCATCTAGTAGTATTTCTCCAAGTGCGTGGCAGAGCTGAATAGCAAGCCCCAGGTCACAGCTCCAGGGCCTAACATTTCAGATACCTAGCTGGAACCGAAAAAGGGAAGGAAAAGAAACAAAAGAGGTATCTTGGGGGAAAATATGCACAGTTAATACCCAGCCTGGAGAGAAAAAGAACAACAACAAGTAAGCCAGGAGCAGGAGTGTGGGGTCAAGAAGAAGAAGGCTGTAGTGGGGGCAGCAGTCCAGATGCCCCATTGGGAGGACAATTCAGATGCTCCTGCTGAGGCTGCAGTGGAATACGATGACCAGGACTGAAGCCCCAAAAAAGGAGAGAGAAGAAAAAGCTGCAAAGGCCAGTAGAAGCAGTGGATGTTATGCTAGCCAAAACACCAGTGAAAAAGAAGAAAAGTTCCAAATGAATTCTCTCCAGCCAGGCCCCTCTGACTACTCAGCTGCCAGCAGATGGCTTCAGCCTGAAGTCAAAGCAGAGTTAACCCCAGAGAGTTTGGGCAAATCTTTTAACATGCCCGTGGATTGTCGAGTGTTATCCTCTCACCACATTTCCTCAATTTATAGTCCCAGGAGAACTTTTCATTATGTCCTAAATCATGGATTTCATAAACAATTTTTTTTTTGTAAAAAACAACAACAACAAAACAAACAAAAATAGAAAATGCACTAGACCAAATGAAACTAACAGACATTTTGTGACTATTTTATTCAACTGCTGGATGATACATATGTTTATTAGCACATGAAATGTTATCCATATTAGGCCAAAAAATGAGTTTCAACAAGTTTTAAAAACTTATTTCAATAGATTTAGGGTATATAAATGCTATTTTTTACATAGTTGAATTGCATAGTGATGAAATTTGAGCTTTTAGTGTACCCATCACTCCAATAGTGTACATTTCAGAAAGTAGATACATTTTTCTCTCCCTCTTGTTCCCCCTTATGAGTCTCCAATGTTCATTATGTCATTCTCTATGACCATACATACCCATAGATTAGCTCCCGTATATAAGTGAAAACATGTAATATTTTGTTTCACATTTCTGAGTTATTTTTCTTAGGATAATGTCTGGTTCCATCCAAGTTGCTGCAAAATGCATTATTCTTTTTTATGGTTAAGTATTCCCTGGTGTGTGTGTATGTGTGTGTGTATTATATATTTTTATCCATTTATTAGATGATGGGCAGTTGATTCTATACCTTTGCAATTGTGAATTGTGCTGCAACAAACATATGAATGCAAGTGTCTTTGTATATAGTAACTTCTTTTCCTTTGGGAAGATGTCCAGTAGTAAGAATGCTGGATTTAGTTCTTTTAGAAATCTCCATACACTTTTCAACAGTAGTTGTGCTAAATTACATTCCCAGTAACAGTGTATAAGCATTTCCTTTTCATCACATCCATGCCAACACCTATTGGTTTTTGACTTTTTAATTAATGGCTATTCTGCCAGGAGTAAGGTGATATCTCACTGAGGTTTCAATTTGCACTTCTCTGACAATTAGTACTGTTAAGCCTTTTTTCATGTGTTTCTTGGCCATTTGTTTTCTTTTTTGGAAGAATGTCTCTTCTTGTTTTTTGATCACTTTTTAATGGGGTTATTTGTTTTTCTCTTGCTGATCTGTGAGTCTCTTGTAGATTTTAGATGTCAATCTTTTATCAGATGTATAGTTTGTGAATATTTATTCTCATTCTGCAGCTTGTCTACTTACTCTATTGATTGTTTCTTGTGCTTTGCAGAGCATTTTAGTTTAAGTGCCATTTATTTATACCTGCTTTTATTGTATTTTCTTTTAGGGTCTTAGTCATAAATTTTTTGCCTTAGGTCAATGTCAAGTATACTTTCATTCAGGCTTTTGTCTATATTTATAAGCTCTTTAATCTATCTTGAGTTAGTTTTGTATATGGCAGGAGATAGGGATTCAGTTTTATTCTTCTGCATTAGTCTATCCAATTTTTCCCATACCATTTATTGAATAGGATGTTCTTTCCCTAGTATATATTTTTGTGTACTTTGTCAAAGATCAATTGATTATAGGTATGTGGTTTTATTCCTGGGTTCACTAATGTGATCCATTAATCTATGTGTCTATATTTATACCAGTACTGTGTTGGAGCTCAATTCACAGCAAATGAAGTAGGGAAGGAGGCCATGCTCATGAAATTTACTGGTCTTACTATATTCCCACCACCCTGATTCTACTTTGATAGAATGGTGGGGGTGGGGAGGCTTTCAAATAATCAGGTATACCACAACTTTGTGGCAATAATTTTCAGGACTCTAGTAAATTATTTTAGAAGTCTGTTCTGCTTTGAATCAGGATTCATTACATGATACTGTTCCTTCCATTTCCAGGATTCATGGGTCCAGACATCAAGTTGGGGAATAGGGTTGGCACCAGTCACTGTTAGTTTTATGACTCATTCACAAAATTTTTGCTTTCTTGTGCTACAGTTTTGTACTTTGCTGGTCTAAAGGTCTTAGTTTGAAAGTTACAAATGTTTCCATCAGGAGCTGCCACAATAATTCCTTCTAACTGGGAATTATGACTGCCACCTAGACAATTTGGGCTCTTTAAGCCTTTTAATCAACAAACAGAGAAAGGCAGTGCCCATAGCTCAGTAGGTAGGGTGCTGGCCACATACAGCCAAACTGGGCCAGTGCCTGTAATCCCAGCTACTAGGGAGACTGAGGCAAGAGAATTGCTTAAGCCCAAGCCCAAGAGTTGGAGGTTGCTATGAGCTGTGAAGCCACAGCACTCCACTGAATGTGACATAGTGAGACTCTGTCTAAAAAAAAAGGAGTTCCTGTGTGGGTTGGGATGATTTATTATTTCATGGGAAATTAGACTGTTTTTCCACAATGGAAATAAGGAAAATTATATCTGAAATACATAAGACACTTTGGAGCAATGACTAGTATAACCATGATATATAATTAATTTTTTTACATATACATGTGTTTATTAGGTTTCCATTTTTTGCCTTCACTAAATTAAAAAGGGTTAAAAATTAATAACAATAACAATGTTTAAGATAAGGACTAGAAATAAAAACCTCATTAAGAACAAATGAAGATAAATACATTCAGAAAAGAAGTCAGACGATTGCTGCATCAAAATATTAAGCAATAATAATAATAATGATGCAAAGAAAGTAACATTCACATTGTCAAATAAGAGTATATCTACTATGGAATGCTTTGACTCTGAAATTCAGTATGGAGTCATCAGTTAACTTCTTTTTTTTTTTTTAAGTCTCAAAAAATAGACAAGTAATATTTATAAATAAAAGTAAAAGATAATTTCAAAAAACAGATAATGCCAAATCTTATAGACAATAGAAAAAGAAAAAATACTTCAGAATGATTCTACTTGATCTGGGTACACTTGATAATAAAATTGGAGAAAATATATTATTATAAAGGATAAATTACAAACATATGGCACTTATAAATGAGGATGCAATATCCTAAACAACATATTAACAAGTTCAATCAAAAATTAATATTTAAGTAATGCACTTTGGTCAAAATTAAATCCAATTTATGTGAGATATATCATTGATTTTAATGAAAAAATATAACAACACAATCCAGTAAGAACTACCTGGACCTGTCAAGAATGAAGATTTGAATTATCCCCTCAGGTAAAGAACCACAACCAGTTGAGGTAGTTACTGAAGGCAAAAAAAATATAAAATGGACAGTGAAAAAGTCAGTTACCAATACCATCTACAAATGTGTGACCAGTTACTGAAACCAGGAATATAAAAGTAATGATTTCTTCTGTGTTTTTTTTTTTTTTTTTTTGAGACAGAGTCTCACTATGTCACCCTTGGTAGCGTGCCATTGCATTGCAGCTCACAACAACCTCAAACTCTTAGGCTTAAGAGATTCTCTTGCCTCAGCCTCCCAAGTAGCTGGGACTACACGTGCCTGCCACAATGCCAGGCTATTTTTTGTTGCAATTATCATTGTTGATTAGCTGGCCCTGGCCAGGTTCAAACCCACCAACTTTGGTGTATGTGGCTGGTGCCACACTGTGCTATGGGTGTCGAGCCTCTTCTGTATTTTAATATGAATATATTTGTATATATACATATATACACACATATATAATACAATTATACTGCACAGTATAGTTGTAGCTTATGCATATGAGAAAACATATGAGAAGATTACTCTACCTCCTGTATTTAACTGCCATATTTGCAGATACAAGTTAGGTGAAGCCTGGCTTGGTCAGTGTCAGCCACCAGGAGGACCTGCTGTTCTTTCTGTATCTCTGCACTGGTAGTGTTGGTGAAGCTCAACTTCAAGACATCATGATGGAGAACTTCCCAAGCATTGCAAGAGATGCAGAAATTAAGATAGGTGATAGTTTCAGAACACCAGCATGACTAAATCCTAACAAAGTATCTCTTAGACATTGTATTAACCAAAGTCAACATGAAAGAGAAAATCTCACAGGCTTCCAGGTGTAAGAAAAGTCTTCCCTACAAAAGAAAAAATATCAGTATGAAAGCACACCTGTTATCTGAAACCATTCAAGCCAAAAG
Organism: Loris lydekkerianus; assembly: GCA_963574355.1. Lineage (NCBI taxonomy): Eukaryota > Metazoa > Chordata > Mammalia > Primates > Lorisidae > Loris > Loris lydekkerianus. The sequence goes on along the minus strand of CAUYPK010040749.1, from coordinate 2,151 downwards.
AAGGTGATCATTGGCCTTTAACCTTCTTAAGCAAAACGGTTTTTTCAGTCCAGGATCCTATATACTGATAAAATAAACTGAGTTTCACTTATAAGGAGAAATTAAATATTTTACTGACATGCAAATGCTGAGGAAATTTGCCACAACTAGATCAGCTCTACAAGAAATATTGAGACACTTTCTTTATGCTGACCAACACAATGGTCCATCACCAAAGTAACCACACTCAGAAACTAAATAACGAAGCCAAACTTCCACAGTGGCTCAAGGGATAAAACTAAACACACCTCAACAAGACAAGGAAAACAAAACTTCACCATACTTATCAATTCACTCAATAAATGTGAATGACTTGAATTCCAGACAAGAGAGGCACAGGCTGGTGAAGGAGCTAAAGGAATTTCACCCCAAAATATGATTCTTTGACATAAAGAATATTTTAAATTAAAAGGCCATTTTTGATCAGAAAGCAGTGGCCTTAGAAACGACAAAGACGAAATAACAACAGACTCCTCAGAAATTCAAAAAATCCTGAATGAATATTACAAGAAACTTTATTCTCAAAAATACGAAAATCTGAAGGAAATTGACCAATCCTTGGAAGCACGTCACCTTTCAAGACTTAGCCAGAATCAAGTGGAAATGTTAAATAGGCCCATATCAAGTTCGGAAATACGCTCAACCATATGAAATCTCCCTAAAAAGAAAAGCCTGGGACCAGATGGTTTCACGTCAGAATTCTGCTAAACCTTTAAAGAGGAATTAGTACCTATATTATTCAACCAGTTCCAAAAGGTAGAAAAAGAAGGAAGACTACCCAACACGTTCTATGAAGCAAACATCATCCTGATCCCCAAACCAGGAAAAGACTCAACAAGAAAAGAAAATTATAGACCAATCTCACTAATGAATATAGATGCAAAAATGTTCAACAAGATCCTAATAAACAGAATTCAGCAACACATCAAACAAATTATACATCATGACCAAGTCGGTTTTATCCCAGGGTCTCAAGGCTGGTTCAATATCTGTAAATTTATAAGTATAATTCAGCACATAAACAAATTAAAAAACAAAGACCATATGATTCTCTCAATTGATGCAGAAAAAAGCTTTTGATAATATCCAGCATCCCTTCATGATCAGAACACTTAAGAAAATTGGTATAGAAGGGACATTTCTTAAACTGATTTGCAGGTTATGTTTCTGACAAAGGTTTAAACTGATAGAGGCCATCTACAGGAAACCCACAGCCAATATCATATTGAATGAATTTAAAGTGAAATCATTTCCACTCAGATCAGGAACCAGACAAGGCTGCCCATTGTCTCCATTGCTCTTTAACATTGTAATGGAAGTTTTAGCCACTGCAATTAGGGAAGAAAAGGCAATCAAGAGTATCCATATAGGATCAGAAGAGATCAAATTTTCACTCTTTGTAGATGATATGATTGTATATCTGGAAAACACTAGGGACTCTACTACAAAACTCCTAAAAGTGATCAAGGAATACAGCAGTGTCTCAGGTTACAAAATCAAGATTCAAAAATTGGTAGCCTTTATATATACCAACAATAGTCAAGTTGAAAAAACAGTTAAGGACTCTTTCCCGTTCACAGTAGTCTGAAAGAAGATGAAATATTTGGGAGTTTATCTAACAAAAGATGTGAAAGATCTCTATAAGGAGAACTATGAAACTCTAAGAAAAGAAAAAGTTGAAGATGTTAACAGATGAAAAAACATACCATGCTCATGGCTAGGAAGAATCAACATTATTAAAATGTCCATACTACCCAAAGCAATATATAATTTTAACGCAATCCCTATTAAAGCTCCACTGTCATACTTTAAAGAGCTGGAAAAAACAATACTTCATTTTATATGGAATCAGAAAAAATCTCGAATAGCCAAGACATTACTCAGAAATAAAAACAAAGCTGAAGGAATCACGCTACCAGACCTCAGACTATACTACAAATCAATAGTGATCAAAAAAGCATGGTATTGGCACAAAAACAGAGAAGTAGATGTCTGGAACAGAATAGAGAACCAAGAGATGAATCCAGCTACTTACCATTATTTAATATTTGACAAGCCAATTAAAAACATTCAGTGGGGAAAAGATTCCCTATTTAACAAATGGTGCTGGGT